>VZRQ01010336.1:791074-912003 GCA_013397975.1 Machaerirhynchus nigripectus
GAGAGGAGAGGAGAGATGGAATAGCTTTGTTGGGCACCATGTGTCCAGCCTGGTTCAATCCATCAGAAGGTCTAATAAAAAGTAACTTTTTCCCAACAAAGACACTTACTTGAACTACTACACCTCTCCTTTTAGCATGGTTTTTAAACTAAAAGAGGAGAGACTTAAATTAGATGTTAGGAAGGAACGTTTTACTGTGAGGGTGGTGAGGCCCTGGCACAGGTTGCCCAGAGAAGCTGTGGTCTCCCTTCCCTGGAAGTGCTCAGGGCCAGGTTGGATTGGGCTTGGAGGAACCTGGGATAGTGGGAGATGTCCCAGCTCATGGCAGGGGGTTCGAACTAGAGGATCTTGAAAGTCCCTTCCAACCCAAACCATTCTGTGATAATATGATCTGTCTCAAAAATACAGAAGTTATTCATGCCTGCAGCCCTCTGATAAGATAAGGTTGTGGCTCAGAAAGGGACAAGGCACCTCCAGCTACAGAAAAGACATTTGCACTCACAGTCCTCCAATTATCCTGATCTGGCCTCGCATTTCAACCACCAGTTTTATGTTTCCTTCAAAACAGATTCACTTTCTGGCTAATTTGAAGGTGAAGCTCTCTAGACAGCCCTTTGCAATGACAGAGATCTGACTGAAAGGACCAGGTTCTGAAAGAAATAACTGCAACCTGCTGAGAAAGATGCAAACATCGTGGCTTTACGAATCTCATTTATTGTTATTCACCAAGCTCTTCATTTCTTCCTCTAAAGGGAGCTCACACAAAGCTCCTCAAGTGTGTGGGCTGGAATGAATCCTTCAAAAGCCTTAACGAGGTTCTCTGAAAAAGTTGGTTAGGCTGTTTAGTCACAAGATGTTTTCATCATACACTTTCATTTTAATTTAAATGAAAACATTTTGAAATAAGAAAAGGAAGTTAAAATTCTGTTTGGAAAGGGAAAATGAAACAGTTGGAAATGCACTTTTGGTGCAGAAGAAATTAATTTTTTAAAAAGCAATTCCAAAAGTTAGCATGTATAGAACCAAAGTTTTTTCTTTTATAATTTCATTTTCTTGGAAGTTTTATTGAGATGGAATATATTTGCTCCATTTCCAAATAGTAAAATGGTTGGAAATTACAGAATTCCTCTAAGTGGAATTTTTTTCCCTGCCTAGCTTTGCTTTGAGGGAGGAGGAAAAATGTAATTTTCTTTGAAATATAACTTGAATGACTTGTGGGTAAGAACCATTCTTGTAGGTGTTGCAATCATTATATTGGTGTCTACATGAAACATTTTTCCTTCTACTTGAATCCTTTTATGTCTTCCTCCTATTATAATCTCAGACACTGTTTTTTCCTGTGGCTGTGTACTGCCTGTCCGTGGGCTGAATGTGAAGACATTAAACTCCACTATATTACACAGCAGAATTTTTCAAACTCTGTAAAAGAATTTATTCAAACATGGCAACAATCCCCTAGACTGGCTACAGGAACTACAGTAAAGTATTTCACTGAGCTGGGACCTTATTTTCAGCATCTTGATCAAAAAAAGTCCCTCTAAGAACGTTAAAGATTAAACTATAGGAAATATAAATAAATGGTGTTAATATATACTACAAAATGTGGTACATGATTACAAAGTATAATTCTTCATGGTATTTATTGTGGTATTTACTTGTCGTGGCACCTGTAGTCACTGCTTCTCTGGCTGTAGATTCTCCTGTCCACTAAGGTCATAAAAGTAGTCCTATTTTTCCACAGATTCAGGTGTGCCTGCAGCAAAACTGTACAGTACTAAGTTCCTTTTGGCAATGCATTTCATAATAAATATTAAAAGCCTCTGCTTCACCCTTGCCAGACAGTCTCTTGGGAAAGGTTGCCAAATTGCTGCAATTTGAAGAACATGGCTTCCATTTAATGAAAGCTGTGGTTATACTGAAGCACATAATCATGTGAAAAATGCACAAGAATTACATTTTTTGCCTTGGAACTGCAGCCTTAAAACTCAGATCAAAAACCAGAGAAAAGGAAAAATCCGAGAGAAAAAGCACTTTGCTTCCTTCCAATCTCCACTTCCATCAGACAAGCAGGGTCACCTTGTATTCTGCTGGAGATCAACACTCCTGCCCTCAACTGAAGAGCCCATGTATTTAGATTTCCATTTTTCCTGTTAAAGAGCTCCCATGAGACATTATCTGCATGAGAAATGTCTGGCATTTATTATTGTGACACAAGCCACAGTCCACAATCTGTCTGGCAAAACACCACAGAGAAAACGGTTCAAGAGATCAGGACCAGTCTTGAAGTTCTTTTACAGCCCCCAAAGCAGGGGCTACACCCACAGAAACCAAAAATATTTTTGTCTTAAATTCTGCAGTACTTGACTGTCACACTGACTTATTTTGAGGAATTAAAAAAAAACCACGGTGTTTCCTTTGGGAAAGAAATAAAAGGGCTAACCTGTAATATAATCAGACCTGAGCTGCTCATGATCTCACCACGAGTTAGTTACCCATAAAGGCATCCCATCTTTGTCCCTGCCTGCTCTTCAGGTAAATCCTAGGTGTTTACTGTTCATTAAAAGTTGATGCTAATGGAAAATCTACAGCCCATCACTAGGATAAACACAGCATTTCAGAGAGTCTTAGAGCCTAAGCAGTACTTGCATCAACAGAAACACAAGAAATCATCAAATATGCTTAGAGAAAAACCACTGGGTATCTTGGGCTGAAAAAGAGAAGTCCTACAAAAATTCTTATCTAGACTGTAATAGCAGCCCATGTTTAAACATTTGGGTTCTTAAACATCACTAAGAAATGAAGGTCCTGAAAAAATCGAGTGTTATAACATCTTCCTGCTCCTGCTGTAGTGGTCACCACAATCCCATGCAAAATTTATTTTGCCTGAAATATCATGGGGATTGAAACTCTAAGCACAGGTGTGCACTAGATTCAGGTGACAGCGTTCAGGGAACTCTTCCCATTAGTATATATTATATCTCTAAATATAAAACTGGAAAAAACAGGGATTGTGTTTTGCTTCCTTAGTTCTCCATTTGTCTTGCTCAATACACAAGTTATAATTTCTAAACA
This sequence comes from Machaerirhynchus nigripectus, assembly GCA_013397975.1. Taxonomy (NCBI): domain Eukaryota; kingdom Metazoa; phylum Chordata; class Aves; order Passeriformes; family Dicruridae; genus Machaerirhynchus; species Machaerirhynchus nigripectus. The sequence continues at coordinate 794,147 of VZRQ01010336.1, forward strand.
AAGATCTGTATGACAGCTATTGAACATATTGAATATAGGTTTTGTAAATAGTTACGTTAGACCAGGGGTTGAACCCAAGCCAGTAGGATCACACACAAATTCTAAACTCACAATTTCACCACAGGTTGTGGGAGTCACTCAAGCTGAGTGGGTCTCAGAAAGACCCCAAATTCAATGGTGGGAGAAATCTCTAGATAGACCCATAAATTCATCATGTCTGTCCCCTCCTACCAACCTGAAGTGCTCCTCCCACATGTTTATGTTAATTCCCTTATGTTTATTCAAGTTCCTTAGTTAATATTCATGTTATCTAGAAAGTTCTGTAGAGTTTGACGCCTCGTTGGTTTATCTGTTCTGGTCACCACCCCCAAATCTTGTAATTGGCTAATGTACCCTTAATCCCTCCTCTACCCTTCTTTCCCACTGGCTCTTTGTAGTTGCTCCTCCCCTTTTCCCTGTCCCTTAAATACCCTTGCCCGAACCCTCAGACCGCCCTTTTCCTGCTCCTGTTCCCTTCGGTGATACTCTCTGCTGCATCCCTGGAATAAAGTGTTGCTGGAATACAGCCAGGAAGGCCTCCCTCGACTTCTTTACCTCCCCCTGCGCTCTTGCTACCACCCACACCCGTGCGGAGCCCTCTGGCAGTCCCTGGCAGCAACCGCGATCGTTGGTGCTGCGGCAGGACGCGGGCTAACTGCTTGGACAGCGGCAACAGGTGGTGAAGAAAGTTGGCATCTGCGGACATCTGCATGATACACCTCATCCACGTCTTTGTCACCCCTCATCCCTGTCCTCAGAACATGCAGAGAGCCCTCACTTCCCTTCATTGCTCTCCTCCAAAAAGCAGTTGCAGTGAAGCTTGAGAGAGAAGTACCAGATTTGCAGTTTCCTACATTTTATCTCATCCCCTGAGGTTAATTCTTGGGGGTGGTGGAAGCTCAAGGCTTTAGGTCTCTCCCACTCCACTGTAGCACCATCTTCTTCAATGGCACTGCTGAAATACCAAGTTCAGACTTCATCAGCCTCAGCCCCTGAATTTTAGTCAATTTTAATGCCTAAATGATACTAGAAAGAGGTAAAGGAAGACCTACATGTTAGCTGTCCTGAAATTTTTAGTTTTCCTTTATCTCCGGGACTAAATGATCTTCTCTTTCCTGCTCCATATTTTTTAAGTTAATGACTCAAAACTATATGTCAGACATGAGCAATTTAGCTCTAACTGTGATGAGAACCTTTGATTGACTTGCGTGCTCTTCACGAGGGGGATGTATTTGTTTTACACAGATTCCCTGCCTTCAGTCAATGTCGTCTTCCAGCATTCAGTATTTATAGTTGAACCCCTTGAGGTTTGGTACAATTAGAGTCACTACAGGGAAGTGATACCATGAGACACACATTTTCCCAGCTGCTCTCAGGATTAAGCAGGCAGCTGACACCAAACAGACAAAATTTGCACTGCATCAAGCTGGCTTTGAGGATGTTTGGAGGCTTATTTTCTGTTGGCAAACTTCTGTGGCAGAAAAGCTCTACACAGACAAAAGCTGAGGAGAGGATTTACTTAGCAGTGGTTGAACTGAGCTGGAACTGGGTGGCCGGAGAAAGTTGTGGATTCCCCATCCTTGGAAGTATCCAAGGCCAGGTTGGATGGGGCACACGTCAGAGGAGGTTGGAATTAGATTTAGGGTCCCTTCAACCCAAACCATTCTCTGAATCTATGATCTCCCATTTGCTTTCAGGTACCTAAACACAAAAGGAAGATTTGGCTGGAATCCAGATGCATGAATTCACATGCAGAGGTGCAGTGCAGTGTGGAGGGGAAGCAAACTGCAGGAGAGGATGAGAAAGGACAGCAGGAATAACCCTTGTACTCCTGCTGCTGAGCCACCTGTCCATACCTAACCTAAAAAGCTGTATCCAAGGTTGGAAGCAGATATCAGCTCCAAACACAGCCTGAATGTCCAAGGTCACCAGTGTTTTCTGGGACACTGAGAGCACCATCTTGGGAAAAACCCTCATTAGTTTACTGGGTCATCCAGCAATTGTGAAACTCTTCCAGGCTGGATTCGGATTCAGAGTTTTGGAATTCAGGAAATCAATAAGCCTGTCACTTATCAACACTTTTCCATGAGTTTGAGATGAGACTTTCATCAAAGGGGACTTGCTGCACCTCTGTTCCATATGGAACTTTGCTCTTTTGGGTGACAGGCTCCTCTGGAATGGCACTGAGACATCAGCCAGGGCTGGCTGAGGAATCTCTAACAGGCAGTGGAAAGGCTGCTGCTGCTTCTGAACTGTTTTCTCAGAAAGTCAGAGTTTGTGCTTGCCTAGTTTAAATCATATTAGACATAACTAAGGGTGAGGGAATATCCATGAATGTGATTTCTGTCAAGGTTTCTATAATTTTTATAATAAATGTAACTTTCATTTCTAGATCACACTGTTTGATGGCAGGCAGATTACTTTTTATAAGCTTATCTGATGCTTTTCTAGAAGTTATTTTTCATTAAAAAAATATAACGTTTCCCTAGTAAATGCCACTAAAGCTTTGATGGGCAGTGAGAACAGTTTCCAGCATCAAAACCACTTAGCTCCATTAATGGGGAGGAAAAACAGCTCTCCTTGTAGTATTAACACCTCAGATTTCTCTTTTTGCAAAACTGAAATAAATGCAAAAAAACCCCAAGAAATGGCACCTTTTGCTAAAAGTTTAAGCCGAAAACCATTTGTACTGAGATTGAAGAGTATTACAGAACACTCAGGCTGTATAAAGAGATGAATTTTATCACACGGGAGTTCAATCTATCTTCAAATTTACAGTATTCGTGGAAAAAAGAACTGAGATATTTTATTCTGCATGTGAAAAAGGCAAATGAGAGCCCATCTCTGCCTCTGGCACTAAACATCACCACACATGTGATGATAAACAATGAACAAGACAAGTATCCAAGGTGACTGACTGCAAGTGTCTGTAAATGAAGGCAGAATAAAACTGAGGTTTGAATTATTCCCCTCAACAACAAACAAGAAAAAAAAAAAGAAAAAAGAAATAATGTAACAAAAGTCTCTGGCTGTCAAACCCTGTGAAGTCTATTGTAGGATCATGAGAGTAGTATATAGAAAGCAAAAAAGTCAATGAGAGAAAGAGAGCAGGTACTCAAGCATAAAAGTGACAGGTGACAAAATATACTGTGCTTGGTAAATCACTTTTATAATTGATATAGCTTTTTATTAATTTTTAAAACTGTGTATTTATGCCAAAATGAGTTGTCTAGGTGTTAAAATTTGTGTTTCATCTCTGATTGTTATGAAATGGGAGTGGGAAGAGCCAATTCAATAAAGTGCTGTTGCTACTGCTATCCCTCCCAGGCTTCATTTCCCCAGGACAGCAGGGAATGGGACACCTTGCAATAAAAACAAATGTTCTCAAGGTGCTTCTTATCTTCCCTGTTTTATTCCTAATGTTGCTTGATTGCTGCAGAAAAGACACATTTAGTCAAAGGTCACTGAGAAAGCACAAAAGAATAAAACCTCCACATTTGCGAAAATCCCCACTGTGTAAAAGCCTGCTCTGAGACTTACCCATCAGTGAAATTTCATTTTCTGGAGGGATTTGAAGTGATGCTAAGTCTTCAGCTGGCTTTTGGCCTTGTGGTGAGCTTTACCCTCTCGGGAAAATGGCTCTGACGTCAATTGAATCAGATGACAGGTTTTAGTCAATTTTTCTCCTTTTTACTATTACTTTTTCGACACTGTACTAAAAAATTGGAATCTTCAGAAACTCAAAGTCTAATGTACCAGTAGTATTCACACCAATTTACTTAATCACAGTAGAACTTTGATGTGTATATATATATATTAATGAAAAACAGTAATTGTCTTTCCTTGCATCTTAGCTACATGGAATCTTATCAGAGAATCATGGAATAATTAGGGTTGGAATGGACCTTAAAATCATCTCGTTCCAACCCTCTGCAAGCAGGGACACCTTCCACTATCCCAGGTTGCTCCAAGCCCCGTCCAACCCGGCCTTGAACACTTCCAGGGATGGGGCAGCCACAGCTTCTCTGGGCATCCTGTGCCCACCACCCTCACAACCTGTGAAACACAGATTTTTCTTGACCCCACTTTTTACTTCTCCTTCCATCCCACTGACACACGACAGCTTTTTAGCTTTGCCACACCAAGAGTTCATGGATCTTAAAAGTGAACTGGATCAAGAGATAATATATGGCAGCCTCAGTGGAAAAATGATTCTCACAAATCTCTCTTGCTCCAATAAAGCTCCTCAACACTACTGAGTGCAGTATCTCCAATAACAAAATGAACCTCCTAAGTCAGTATGGCTTTTTTTAATATCCGAAAACATGTCCCCTTCTTTTTCAGAAGATAAAGAGAATCCCTCCAACATTCAGTTTTAATGAATATCAGTAGATTTATCATCACTCCCCTGCCAGTTGCTGGCATTGCTACTTGCAGGCAAAATAGCTCAAGAAATACCCATGGGTTTATTTTTCTCTTAAAATTTGCAATTTAGAATGAGGGTGTTGTCATTCTGTTTCCAGTGGAGCATATGAATGACATCACAAATTGAAAGCTGTGAGTTGCGTGGGGACTTACACAGTCTGATTAGAGTTTCCACACGGAATAACTCCTCATTAAACTCTGTTGATCCTATAAAGTACATCCTGAATTTATCCTGTCTAACAGAGGCAGGGTCAGTTCCGGGTCTGTGATTAGGGCAGTAGACAGACATTGTTGTCCACTGGAAATATTTGTTTTCACAGACTCCTGAGGATCCTTGGATGTCCGTGTTCCTTAGAGAGGTACCCAGGTTAGACTGGATGGAAAAAGGAAATCAATCTAATCTCACCCTCAATAATTTTTTTGTGCAAATCTAATTGCAATAGAGTTTTGTACATATTGGAAAGAGATCCCAAGTAGATGCAATTCTATTGAAACTGAAATGTCTAGAAGTTGACGAGAAAAAATAAATATATATTAAATATATTTAGATAAAAATTTTATAATCTAATAGATTTTAAAGCACATTAATAACTGATGAGTAAAATGTCATATTAGCTCTTTATCTTCACAGTGGAGATGAGAATTAAGCACAGAAATATTTGGGGCAATCTTCACTGATTTACATTGTCTCAGATCACATACTTTAATCTAATTATTGTCTCTGATACAAAAATTTCATTCTGTTTTTCCAGAAGTGTTCTGTCCCTGTAGATTTTGGTTTTTTGCTCTGTTGGAGTTAAAGGTAGAGATTCTTGAAAATTTTTCATCAAATGAAAGACATAGAGAGGGAACGAAAATCTTTACAAGAAGAATAATTCTCCCGAGGAAATTCAAATGCATTTCCACCATGGAATTTTATTTTTACTTTGTATAGACTCCAGGATTCTACTTGTGTATTGTAATAATTTTCTTTACAGGTTATCCTTTCAGCCAAAATTCCCAGAAAAAAATAAGTTTCTCAACGGATTTAGTCTCAGGTGCACTTTTGCCTTCCAGTTCATTTCACAAACGTGCAGTGTCCCTATCAGATTATTATGGAGGGTCCCTAAAGTCTGCTGGTGTGATTTTGTCAAGGACTTTGTCATTTTTAAGTGACAACTACATCAGAATATGCTCTGCAAACACTCAGCGACCCTATCGTAAAACCATTTCCCCTTTGGTTTGCTCATTTCCTCCAACCCCTGTTTCATCCCATGGAGTGATCACTCAAGTAGAAGAAAGAGTCCTCAGAATCCTTTATTTTCCCCTCTTTCATCAATCAATCAGTAACTTTACTCTGTGAAAATGTCAGCCAGCAATAATCTCCCTAATGCGGTACAATCCAACTAAAAACTAAGAAGTTGAGTGTCAATGAGCAGAACGATTAAAGCCTTTTAAAAATAGGATTTTTGTTTTTTAAAACATACATAGAATAAGTACAGATTTGCAAATGTAGTTGAGTTATAATCACTTTTTTTTTTTTTTTTTAATCATTATTTTCAAAATCTGTGCTTTCATTTGGAAATCTCAATACTTAAAAGTCACCAAGACAAACACTGCTTGGGAAACTCAACCTTGTGGAACTTTGGATGAGAGTAGAACATCACTCTGTGTGCTGGATGCCCTAAGTGAACTTTTAGACATCTCAATAGTTATGGCTTCAAAGGTGATCTGGGACTTTTTTCACTTTAATTTTTTAAATGTTTCACTTTAATTTCTTTCAGTCCACAAGTATTACCTGACTCCTATACCTATAGTCAGTAAAATACCTTCCCAACACTTTGCAACAGCTCAATGCCCCAGAAAAAGTTAGTTTCTCCATCTCAAGACCATCCAAGAGGTCTGATATCCTTCTGAGCTTCAGATCCCGAATAAAAAGACTTTTCGATAAAGAGTCTTTTTAACAAGGCCTGTAAAGACAAGGATGAGGGTCAAAAATTTTAAGCTGATGAAGGGCAGGTTTAGATGAGATATTAGGAAGAAAGTCTTCCCTCTGAGAGTGGTAAGGCACTGGGAGAGGTTGCCCAGAGAATTTTTGAATGCCTCACCCTGGAAGAGCTCAAGGCCAGGCTGGATGATGCTTGGAGCAACCTGTTCCAGTGGAAGTTGTCCCTGCCCATGGCAGGGGGTTTGACACCAGATGATCTTTGAAGGTGCCTTCCAAACCAAAGCATTCCATAATTCCAGGAAAGAGCCCTAGGTTAAACCACACGGCTGATTTTCCTCAGAGCTGTGTTCCTCAGCACCACAGTGATGAAAAATAAAACTGAGAAGTTTCCATGGAAACCCTGTCTTGAATTCAGCAAAGTTCATCAAGCCTAAACAAGATTTAGAGGAAACACTTCAGGGTTGATGAATTAGTATTTTCCCTGAAATGTCTTAGTAGAAGCCCTAGAATGTACATAGAGGCCTTTTTGGTACACATAGGCCTCTTTTAAGAGTTCAGCCACGGCTCTTGCAAAACAGAGATGTAGTGAATCACTCACATAAATATTCAGCTTTAGCTCCACTTGCACCTGTCAAAGCTTCTGCGCCTTTGCAGCTCAGTGAAGATCTGGCCTGTTACTTGGCCTCGATGGTAATGCCAAGTATTTCTTTTCATTTAGCTTTTCCAGCAATCCTGTTACACTGAAATCTGCTTGTCTATTCTTAGATATCACCACCACCACCTTGCTGTGATCACTGGAGATGAAAGTTTATCCTGCAGGTTTATTATGCTTTGAGAAAACAAATTACTTCCTGACACTCACACGTCTCTCGTTTTCAAGACCCTTAAATGATTCTCTCACTGACTTCCCAATGTTCATCTTCTCAGCATCTACCCAAAGCTGACAGCCATCACAAATTCAAAGAGATGCTACTTCTCCTAAAGATTGAGAGCTGGAAAGTGATATTGTAGTTAACTGTGAGAGAGAATGAATGCGGGGAAAGAGTTTTCCTGAAAAATCTTCATCAGCTGCAGACACACACACCTGGAAAGGAATGTCAAATGCAGCTTTTTCACTTCCCAGCTCAGTGCAAAACATGACATCCGGAAAATAAACACAGAGAGATGATGAGAGGAAAAAAAAGAGCATGAAATACTGAGATAGAAACTCAGATTAAAAATAAACTTTCACTCAAAAACATAAATAACTTCAAGATTATTTTTTTCCAATGTGATAATTGCTTGAAGAGCTGAATCCATTCCAACATCTCTAGATGATCCTTAGGGTCCCTTTCCAACCCAAGCTATTCCATGATTCTCTGATCTCCACGTGGCAGGTTTGAGGGAAAATGAAAGAAATGTGTTAGCCTGGAGATGTAGTCATGTTGAAGGTCATGTGCAAAGCTGCAGATGTAAAACACTTGGTCCTAATCATTACCCAAAGACCTTCCGCTCTCTCTCCCCAAGCAGCTTCTCACACCTTCCTGAGTTAAATTGGTTCATATTTACTGAGAATGGGGTGACGTAGTGTGAGAAGGAATGAAAAAAATATTACCTGGAAAGTTGAATTAGTAAAGAAATTTCAGTAAAGAATTAGACTAAGTCAGATGTGAGGAAGTTTTACTACAAACAGCTTGTTGTTGGTCGAAGCAGATAAAAAGTGGCAATTCAAAATCACATTAAGCCTTCCAGACCTCCCCAGTTAGTCAGGACTTGCTGGCAACACAGAAAGAGAATAATATTGCCAAGGACATAAGGCAAGGCAAGTGAGAAATTCAAATTCTAATAATGAACTTGACCAGTGCTGGTCAAATAAATTATGGTAAAATAAAACATTGAGCTGGAAATAACCTGGACAAGTCATCTAAACTTCCAGCCTGTTCCATGACCCATTCAGTATCTAAAATGATTCATCCAGTGTGATTCAATCATTGTAATATTTTGCTTTCCCAGCGAGTAAATTTATTTGTTCTGAATCTACAAAATGTTAACACTGAGACAAATGTCAAAAATCACTCCCTCTGAGAGGTCAAGGGTGTGGAAACTGATAAATATTCATTTTTGCATGCCCAATTTTCGCATTATTTGATCTAGTCCTAGTATTTGCCTGAACAAAGAAGTTTTTTAGGAATGCCCATTGCTTCAATTGGCATTATTTCCCCTGTCATGACCATTACATCAGTAATCATGTGACGCTGGTTTAACCCCTCTTGTCACCTGAATTTTTGGTACAGGTGCTGAAATACCACTGCCAGAAACACAGACCCTCCTCAATGAGTTCAAGGTCTCTGAAGATGATTAAGGATAATTCAGCATGGGGGAGTGAAATGTTCTGTTGAGTTTGTTCAGACACTAACAGGGACCCAAAAATCTCACCTCTGAGCCCCACAGCAAGTTTTCATGGTATTCAGAAGTTCTTGGTCTTTCTCTGAAGCAGAAAAGAGACAAGCTCAACAAAAAAAAACCCTGGGATTTGAGGAATGCAAAGTCTTGGAGCCATTAGACTGGAGGTAACTTTCCTGACTTAACTAATGAGATTAGCAGGGGATTTCTGCTTAACAAGAACAAAAATTGCGTGATCTCTTGGCTATCGAAGGTCTGACCTGGCAAGTCTACAAAATATTTGGGTATTGCCACTCAAAATCTAGCAGCAAAATCTCTGTGCACACACAACACTGTGTCACAGCTAATAAACTCTTCCTCTCAAGTATAATACCAGGTGTGTATGTAGGGTGGAAGCCTGAGGCTTGTGCCCATCAGCTTGGTTTTTCTGTGCCATAATCCACACAATTCCATTTCCTTGGTTAACACAGGTGAAGAGAGCTCAGGCCTGCTGGCCCCATGTAACACAGATAAATTGAGGCAGGAACAGCCTCTTGTTAGAAAATTTTAAATATCTTTGAAGTTCATTTCCCAGATCATTCTCTTCTGAATATTCCCCCAGTTTATTTCTAATTCCTCCTGTTTGCAGCACTCAAAGCACACAGAGACTATTTGCAGCTTCTCAAACTGGAAGGGAGAGCTCAGTGTTTTTCTCAGGAATAGCCAAACCAAGGGGATGCCTGAGAACCCCAGGGGACACTGGGATAGCCATGACCACATCCATGTCCAAAGTGACTTCATCCCGCAGCAGGAGCAGATGCTCTGTCCCACCTGCTGGGAGGTGACCTGCTGTGGGCTCCTTGCACATCTCCTCCACCCATCACCTCATCCAAGGAGACTTTTGTAAATTAAGCTGGCAGCAGCATTCGAAATAGTCTTCCTATCCTCATTTATCCTGCAGCCCACTTGAATGCATAACAACCGACATGGGAATATTACTTATTGGTAACTAGGACTTTTGCAGGTGGTCCTTTTAGAAATACCACCTTTAAAAATCCATTGAAACGTGCTTTGCTACTGAATTCTTCCTGATATTAATAAAAATGCATAAACAACTCCACTTTGTAGCACACCTACTTGACTTTCTCAGGGCAATGTACCCACTTTTCAGGTATTTCTGAACAGTGGCTCTTTATTTGCAGACGTGTAACAACAAGGTACAATTCTTTCTTTCCTTTGTTTGTGTCCTTTTTGTTAGCAATGAATGACTTTAGAGTGGTCGCTCTCCTGCTTTTCCTTTACAATGGGGGACAGCTGCCTCTTGGTAAACAAGCACTCAGGTACCTTGGAGAACAACTCCAGGAAATGCTGTGCAGTAATGAAAAATATACACCACCATGCAAGGCACCCTCTCAGCCTCCATCTCTCCCTGTCAACCAGTTCAGAACATATTAAACCATTAAAGAAGAATATTAAGCTTTGAAGTGGATGGGCAGTTTTATGCCTTGTCATTATCTTCAGCTTCCAAAGCTGGCAAGCAAGTATGGAATAATAAAAAAACAACCAACCAAAAATACCCAAACCCTACACACCACAGCAACCACCAAAAAAAAAAAAAAAACCCAAGAAGCAAGTTAAAAAGCCCCCAGTGGTCTGGTCAGGATTCCTTATGTGTAATGCTCAGAGGAAATAAGCAAATGAATGTTTTGTCTTTTTCAGGTAGGTTGTGGTTGAGACTGGGCGATGAGAAGGGCGTTAGACTTTACTTGGCAAGCCAGTGTCTATGCTAAATAGAGAAGAAAGCAGCCAAAAAATAATTATTTTTTTTTTACCTGGAAATGCAGTATGTGTGCTAAATATAGAAGAAAACACCCAACAAATAAGTATAATTATAACACGTATTTATGTATATATGTTTGTACTTTAAATCCCACAGCTTGAGTTCCAAGTGCCTTGAATGGCTGGAGATTTTAAATGGGGTTTTGATGAAAATTCTTGTGTTTCAACTGTCAAAGGATGCAGCAGGTCAAATCCCAAGCAAGCATGAATGATAAACTTCACTTGTGAAAGAAGGGTCATGAGGAAAAGAGGAAGAGACAAGTTCTTGGGTCTTTGGGTTAACCAGCCTAGTTACCATGCAGCCTCTGTTATCGTTGTTCCTGGAAGAAAAGTAGATGTAACCTTTGGTTTTGAGTTTCACTCATTTCTACATCCCTTCAAAATCAGTGTGCTTTGGGGAAATATTCATTCAGAGATTCAGAATGGGTTAATTCTTATATCAAAGCAACCATGGGAAAGCGTATGACAAGCAGATTAGCAGAAGGGATGTTACAGGAAATATTCATATTTTTTAAGAGCTCCCTAGCAAGGTAAGGAGGAATTGTCAGTGATTTACAGCCAGGATACTGAGAGGTGCATTTGTGCAGCACAGTTCAAACCCTGAGCTGAGCTAAACAAGGACAGCAGGTCAGTAAGTGCATCAGCCATGGCAGGGCAGGGGTGGACGTGCTGCTCTCAGGTGCACAGTTGCTGACATCCAACCATGACAAAGTCCAGGTCTGCGATGTCCCACCTTTGCATACAGACCCAGCACGGCTGAGTCCCTCCGTGGCAGAGGAGGTCAGAATGCAGGAGAGGAGCCCACGGCTCACCTCTCACTCTCAGGGCTGCAAACTGAAGGCATTTCCTCCTGGATAACCCACGGGACTATCCCCACTATGAGCACACAGAGAGTAAATGGCATTTTGTTTTAAGGGAGAAAAGTCAGATCCTCTTGCTCTGTTTCCAGAAAGGAACACCAGAACCCATGTGGCAAGCCTCCTGCTTGGCAGCTCAATGTGCCATATCCCAATAGGATGCAAAACACCTGCCTGGCGAGATCAGGATTATTGGAGCTGAGCTCATGCATTGCACGGCTTTTTCTAATGAATCCCTCTTTAGCATACATTTATGCCGGTTGACAAAGGGAAAGAAGCAATTCCTTTAAATATTGAGCATTCATACGTAAATTGCAGCCTAGTGGAATCTTCTCCTATCCAAACGGAATCCTTTATCTATTTCTGTTATATAAGAAAAGCAAATAATTTCTTATCGGTTGACTTTGAAATACAGGCAAGTGTTCAGTAGGAGTGTTATGAAGTGTCAGCTTTTCTACAGCATTTACTTTTCATGCTCCTAATTTCTCATTTCATTATCTCGTCTTATTCTCTTGCCATGTCAGTGTTTTGATTCGATGGCTTCCGTGTGACAAGAGCTCTTGCTGTGTGAGCGATACAAATGCGGCTTTAAAAGTGGTACAACTTCCTATTAAGGCAGCAGCCCTTCCTCGGGAATTTCTTAAAGCTGCAACTGAGACAAGGCACAACCAGGGAAACTTTGATATGCACAGCAGGCTAAGCCCTCCTGCAGTCCCTGCCATGGATTGCTCTGCAAAGCCTTTCTCTGTGTGCCTGATTTGCAGGGGTTTGATCTGCTAGTGCCCTGGCAAAGCAGAAGTGGCACATCACGCTTTTATCTCTAAATGCTCTCACTTCAGTCAGCAAGATGCTCAACAGCTTCTTACAGAAAAAAATATCATTACTACTTTAATACCTGAAGAAAGGGCAATAATTTTTCCTTGGCTTTTCCTGGGGTGGGTCCTTACCCCAAGCAGAGAATGAAAAGTACAACTGGGGCAGAATCTGCCAATAATGACCAAGTTGACATCCTAGTCCTCAGAAATAATCTGAGGGAGACAGCCAGGTTAGTAGTGGCCATTGGGAATCTCAAGGCCATGTCTGCAGCTGTCAGGGGCAGTGTGGAAAAAACAAGGCCCCAGTGGGTCTTGAAAAGGCAGGAGAGTGCACAGTCTTCACACAGCAAGGATGGGTGTGGGAGGGCCACAAAGCTGATCTGAGGGCTGGAGAAACTCTGCTCTGGAGAGCTGGGGTTGTTCAGCCTGGAGAAGAGAAGGATCCAGGTAGACCTTGGAGCCCCTTCCAGTGCCTAAAAGGGCTCTGAGAGAGCTGGAGAGGGACTTTGGACAAGGAGCTTGAGTGGCAGGAAAAGAGGGAATGGTTTTAAACTGACAGAGGGTAAATTTAGATGGGATATTAGGAAAGAATTATTCCCTATGAATGTGGTGAGGCCCTGGCACAGGCTGGCCAGGGAAGCTGTGGCTGCCCCATCCCTGAAAGTGTTAAAACCCAGGGTGAATGGGTCTTGGAGTAACCTGATCTTGTGGAAGGTATCCCTGGCCATGGCAGGGCGTTGGAACTGGATGATCTTTGAAGTCCTTTCCAGCCCAAACCATGCTGTGATTCTGAGCCTGGTACCTCTGTGTTAGAAAGGAGAAAAGAATGAGTAAAAGCAGTTGAACTGATCCCAAGTGTATCATGAGAAACAGACCAGGAAGGAGAAAGTCAGCTTCTCTGAAGAACTCCACTTGATAAAACAGCAAGAATCAAGGAATGTCTTGCTAGAGAAGTATTTGGGGTTTGTTTAGCCAAAGATACATATGAAGATCCAGTCACAACCTCTCTCTCTTCTGGCTTTATCCCCTCACCACACCACATTTTAGAAAGCAAATGCTGCAAACCGTACACATGAGGACTCACTTTAGGAATTGCACTGCGCTCAAGTGACGTGAGAAAGAACTGCTCAAACGGAGCAAAGGAGACCCTGGAAAGGGAAGAGTGCAGTGCAAGGGAAGTGCCTGACCAAATGTATTCAGTGGGAGCAGGGCAGCCCTCATCTGTACCACAACTGCCTTTGTAGGAATGGGAACACAAGCTTTCATCTCTTCAGAGGAAACTTTAATTAGCATAATGGGAAATTGCACCACTGGAATGAGCAGAATCGTTTGTGTATATTCCAGCTGTATTTATGCTCTGAGCTGACTCACAACTCAGAGCAATTCAACTCCAAGATCTCCTCATTTGCCAGTCTAAAGGAGGAAAAGACCAGAGTCCCTATGCAGCTGAGAAGGCTGGAGGTTTTCCTCCTGTTCTGCAGATCCATTATCACTGGCAAAGGTTTGGGGAGATAGCAGACACAAGAGGCTACCAAAGATCAGAGGTGGGTTTGAGGAAGGTTGTATCCACCTCTGGTGTTCTCAGGACAAGGAAGGACATGGACCTGTTGGAATGAGTCCAGAGGAGGCCACCAAGGTGATCAAAGAGCTGGAGCACCTCTCCTGTGTGGAAAGAGCGAGAGAAATGGGGTTGTTCAGCCTACAGAAGAGATGGCTCTAGGGAGACCTGGTAGCAACCTTACAGGTTGCCCAGAAAAGCTGTGGATTCCCCATCCCTGGAAGTGTTCAAGGCCAGGTTGAGTTGGGCTTTGAGCAACCTGATCTAGTGACAGTTGTACCTGCTCACGGCAGGGGGCTGGAAGTACATGGTCTTTAACGTCGCTTCCAACCCAAACTATTCTCATATTCTATGATCTTTTAATCACTTCAGAACCCCTCTCAAAAAGCATTGCAGTGTTTGATTGTGCCCCATGGTGTGAGTCAAAGGAGAAGGTGGTCAGAGAAAATGCCGAGGAGTCACCAGGCTGTGATTAACTCTTGTAAGAACGTGTGGCACATGAGGACAAGGAACAGCTGAGATGAAAGTTGCAAATGTCCATCTGGACACCTCGTACTGCTGTGTGCAGCCTGTGTCCTCGACATATTCCTGAACCGTCCACTGACTTGTTCCTGAAAATTTATTCCCATAAAGATTGCACATCTTAGGTTGGATGGTACTACCAACTAAAATTGCTTCAAAGATACATTTTTGAAAAATTGTAGTTACATACTTCAGAGTCAAATTATTTCTTTGTTCACAAACTTGCTCTTCCAGTCTTTTTTGGAATGGTGAAATGGAGATGCTGTGTCATATCCATCTTAGAGAAAATTGTCATCTTTAGAGGTAGAAAGAAAGATGGAAAAAGGATGGAAAATGAAGAGTGAATTTAAGCCGTATCTTCAGACTAGCTCTCTGGGACTTAACCACATGGCTTGAAAACAGAAGTGTCTTTTGCTTCTATCTTATTTTAATCACTCTGTTTTCATTTTTCCAAACTTGAGACTTATTTTAATTAAAACAATGTGCTTTCTAATTAAAAAAACTTTATTAGGTTAATCAACAGTTGTTCAATTTAAGTGGCATTCTGAAAATTAAATTTGTAACTCTTCTGACTGAGCTCAAATACCAGCTCAGTATCTTTAGTTTTTTAAATCAATATATTTGGGAATGGATAAGTTAGACTACTTATGATTCTAGGTTAAACTCTTCAGGAATATTGGCTGGAGAAATTATGTGCATGGCTGAGCTCATGTATGCAGATGGAAAATTATATCCTTCAAAAGAAAAGGATGTGAAACTTGTTGATGTGAAACAGGCATTAAATCCTTTGTCTGATACAGGGAATTTATCCTGTGTGTTGATCCTATCTTAACTTTGTCCCAGTTATAAGGATACACGGCCATTTCCACAGGGATGAAAAATTGTTCATTTCTGGTCAATTTGAAATGGAATTATTTATTTGTTTGTAGGTCAGTCAGTGAACTGAAATACCCCTTTTCTTGTGCAGTCCTTGTTCTGTGTAAAACAAAACCAGGACAGAGATGCTTTGATTTCACAGAAAAAGCCCCACTGTAATGACTCATGGACGAGAATCTGAAGTAAGAAGGTAAGAAGTGGATCAGGATGTGACAGAAAAAACGCTCAGGTGGAAAATCAAGGAACAATACATCACATTAAAACTCTGGCACTCAGCACAGACAGTTAATGGATTGAAGAAAAACAGTAAAAACAAAGTTTGAAAAACACTTCCCTATTTCTGCAGATTTTTTTATATTCTAATGGAAAAAAAAAGCTGCAGAAATGGGATAAGAACAACAGGAAGGTAAAAAAAAGAAAAGGTGGGGGAAAAAAGGAGAATCCTGAAACACTCTTTCTCTAGAAAAAATGCTGAACTGGAATATCTGGTGCCCCATTAGCTCTGGGAGACTAATTTCTGAATAACCTCTCTTTATTTGCATCACTTATATAATATATTATTTCAGCACTTGGCTTCTCACCTATAGTCTGACTACTGGGAATTCATGTTTTCCTGAAGGCTTGCTGTTCACAGATTGGAAATCTCCAGTAATACAGGGTGTTTATTCCCCAGAGAAATTCTCCCGGTCCACACATTTTTAAGGAGCCCAAGGCTCCGGGAGTTTTTTCAGAAGCAGACACACAGGCAGAGCTTCCTTAGCCCACACCAGGAATGCGCTTCTTTGTCTGCTGTTCAATCTGAACAAGAAATGTTTTAAGAAGGGGAGAATTAAAGCACATCTGTTTAAGTGGTTATGTTGCAGTGCTTCCATGAATCAGTAGTGTCCTGAGTTTCCTGGTTTTGACTAAGCTGAAAGTTATTTCCTGCCTCTAATGCTTCAGGCCCTGGACATTGTTCTTGGGTTAGAGATGTGCCTACTACAAATGAGAGCAGCACTGATGGTAAAACCATTGGTTTATGCCCAACAGTGAACGTCTCTCCCCCAGATTTGTCAGTCTCAAACATATCCTACCAGAAAGGTTTGGAGGAGGCCTCATTTGAGGGTTTGTTTTGTCAGTTCTTGGGGTTTTTTTTCCTAGTTCCTCGTAAAAGGAGGGACCTTGATCTTTTCAGATTCACCTGAGATTGCTCCTGACAGCAGACAAACACAAGGAAGGTGAGAGATTTATCTTTGCCCAAAAAAAAAAAAAAAAGCTTTAGGAACATGATAACAAAATTGGAAATAAACTGAGAAACATAAAAACCAATAAAAGATGAAGTGAGATGACACTGTCTCCTTTTCTAGCTGCCACTTTGGATTGCTCTGTGGGACACCACTGTGCTGGGATCCAAGGTCATGGTCCCTTCGCCCACCTGACTGTTTCTCTTCAGAATCGACAACCTCCCTAAACACCTTTCCTCAGTGACACTCAAGGTTTTTCTACATATGAATAAGTTTCACTGAAACTTCTCAGCAGACTTTAAGGATTCCCCAGGCTCTCTTGTAGTTTAGGGAACCTTATCCTGCTGCAAAATTCTCCAGCTGCTTCCTGTCTTCCACAAATGCAGATGGAGCACCACTGGTTGAAGCAATGAGAGTTTCACTTCGATATGCAGGCAGAACCTTTGTAGGGCTGATTCATCCTCCCCCAAGCACTTTTATCACCAGAAGTCAAGAGAATATCTCTCATATTTCAAGTGAACTTATCATTGATGTTTAGTTTGTAGTTGACCACCCTGGACACAAGGAAGAAATATTTGTGGGGATTAGGACAGCATGTTCAGACCCCTCCCTCAGAAGGGTTATTTTAGGAATGGGAGCCACAAGGATATCCAAGAAGTCCTCTTACCTCCTCCATCTGCCAGGGAACCAGCCTGCACACCATGAAGGAGATTTCTCCCATGATCATATTCATTTATTAAGTTTCCCACAAAAAGATGATGATGATGAGCACTATGAGAATGATGAGGTGCTTTAACGGTCCAAACTTGCTTTGTTGGTTACTCAGACCAGGAAACAAAGGCTTCCAACTTCACTAGGAACCAAAGCAGTCACCTGCCAGCCTCCTGGGAAGAATTATCTTGAGGAGAAGGTGTGATCTGAGGGGAAAATAAAGTCATAGAACCACTTGGGTTGGATCATTAAACCCAGCCATTAACCCAGCACTGCCAAGGCCACCACTAAACCATGTCCCCAAGTGCTACATTTATGCATCTTTTAAATCCCTCAGGGGATGGTGACTCCACCACTGCCCTGGGCAGCCTGTTTCAGTGCTTGACAGCCCTTTCTGTGAAGAAATAGTTCCTGTCTTATTGCAAAAACAGAGGTGTTTTTCCTCTGCTCAAATGCAGTGCCTTCGTCAACCACCCAGGGATGGAGGAAACCCTTGAAGACAAACTTCCAGTGACATCTGATCATATGACAGGTACATGTGTTAGGGTGGTAGACAGGACACCTGCGTTCTCCTCCTGGTCAGCCACTGCTTGGAAAAACCCAGCTGTGGAAATGTCTTGCCACCTGTCTGTGTCCTTGACATTCCCAACATGCAAACAGAATACAAAAGCTCTATAGTAATCCCTTGACTGCCTTGACTTTTGGAGATAATGTCTGACATGCTTAAAATGTCAGATTCTTGTCCTGGTCAGGAGTCTTCTAAACACAAATAATAAGAACAACCTTTAGATGTCTGTAAGAAAAATATTTATGTGCTAGAAAAGATTCTAAATTAGGAGAACAGAAATCTTGTTTTTTTCTGCTCACCATGAAGCAACTGAATGAGGTCAACAGGAACAAGCATCATCCAACAACTCATTTATTCCTGCTTTCCCATCTGCCTACACTATAATTACACACCAAAGAAATAACAATAAAAATACATTGATACAGTTACTAACTCAAGCACTCCTAGCTTTGGAAATGCTACAATGGATTTTAGCTTTTAGTGCACTATTAATACAATGTGGCACCCTAATTTAAATCCCACATACATTCATGCTATTATTCATATAGTTTTAATGATATAAATATCTTTTTGCTTTCATCTTTGGGAAAATCCACCAAGAAACTTGGTGTTTGATGATATTTGATATTATTTGTTGATGGCAGGAGAACAGTGAGTGTTTGAATCATATTTTTCTCATACCAGGATCTAAAGCTGTTTAAACCCTTTCCATTCTGCAAAACACGATCCCACATTCCCCAGGCCTGTAGATTCCACAGGTTCTTTGTTGTGAACCACAATTAAAGCTCTTCATCTGCAATATTCAACCTGCTGCAGTCCAGAACTCTTAGTCCAAAGAAAATCCTGCTCAGCTTTTGGCTGGAAGATCCAGAACAGATAACATATTTGGGAATTCTGCTTTTAGTGTCAAATCTCCAAGGACCAGCACTTTGTTCAGATTTAGACTGGTTTTTCAGGGGTTAAAAAGTTCTTTTGAAATGCTCACTGGAAGTAAAAGGAATAGAAAATCCCAAGGATTTTTCAGAAATTCTGAAACAACTGAAATATTTTACTAACCTGCCTCCTGAAAATGGGCAAACCCACTTTGATTAAATTTTCTAAAAACAAAAGTTAATAAGACATGATCTGCTAAGGCAACTGCTAGAGGGGGAAATGTTAATCTAAGAGTAAGAAGTGGTTGTAGATAACCAAATATCAGTGTGTAGAATGGAAAATCTCTGCCAACCTTCCCCTCTGGCACCAGTGCTCTGCTGTCATGATCATACTTGGTATTATCCAATAAATAAAACAAATAAGAAGATCTCGATGGGTGGTGAGCTCACTCCAACTTTCTTTGCTCACTTGTTCAATCCCAAAAGAGATGTTATGAAGTCCTGGAAAAAAATAAAGGAGAGAACTTGAAATGGATTTGGAGACTCAGTCACAGCAGCATTAATTCTGTGTAACAAAACTATCACAGCATTCTCATTATTCTTATAGTATTGAATGAGATTAAAGGCTGTCATCTTTCTTGGTCTTTATCTTCATATCTAGAATTCCAGGAGGGAGCTCACAAAATCCAGTACATGATAAAAGGGAATATAATACTTGATGCTTAGCATTTCACTGTGTAGGAACTAGGAGAGTATTTCTACCTAGGGAGAAGAACCCACAGGCAGACATGGGCTCAATCCACCCTGGTGCTGAGCTGAAAACATCAGATCCTTATTATCTGTCATTCTATACAAAAGCTATTTGTCTTCCCTTCCAAGATTATTGATCCTCATCAGGAACTCAGCACCTGGGGTACGGACTGCTGGCTTAGCACAGCGTGAGGGAGAGAAAAGTCCAGTCAATATTCACCTTCCCATGCAAATAGAGTCAGAGGTTTCAGAAGAGCTTGCCAAGGACTGTGGAATGACCTCCACCAAGGCAAAAGGGTCCTCAAGTGTCTTACAGGGTTCTCAAAGGAGAGGCCTCCTTCCACATAAATACAGGAGAAAATCAATCGAACCTGTAAGGAAATTCTGTGCTGCTATACAGTTCCTCTTGGAAAAGGACAGTAGAAAGCAGGAAAGCAGCACCAGAGATATTATTCATTCTGAACTATATCCCTTAATACCCTCCTAGGGGTTGCTCTGATGTTGTAACAACATGAACATTAAAGCAGCAGAAAGGATTTCCAAGGGTTTAACTTCATGAGTCAAACCCTTTACTAACATCAGCCTTCTGGCAATTTTCTTGCTGTAAACATTGTAATCAGAGTTGCACTGGCATTTCCATTTCAGTCTCATTCCCAGCTGCTGGTGAGTTTTCTGATGGCTGTTGACATAATTTAGAGCAACTCTAAATGATGATCCAAGCTGTTCTCACTCTCAGCTGGCCTGTAACCTGTACAGGAGTGAGATTATGGGGAATTAGCTTCTCTCAACCCTGAACATGCCGTGACTTTCCCCACCCCTTGGAAAGGTAAAAAAATTACCTTAATTTCATCAGCATCTGAGTCAAAGTGATTGTTTCAAGTTCATTTATTCCTCGTGTCACAAAGAGAAATCTGACGCACGGCGCACATTGCACATTTTCTTCCCCTGGCTTATCTCTTGTTTGCTGCCAAGTTGTCCAATGCAAATAAATTTTAATTTCAAGGGGAAAGTCAGAGAAGAAGTGTTGTGGAGTTGAAGGATATTTACTTTGACTTTGTGACTAGAGGCAGAACAAAAAGCAGGGAATATCTGAACAACCTAGAAAGGAATACACAGTTGTCACTTCTCCAGTCACTGGCCCAGGTGATCTCATTAACAGAAGCACGTTTTATCAGTGGAGATTGTTGCCATAATGTCTTGATCAAAGTAAATGCTTCACTGGGTACAAACACACAGTCAGAGCCAAATATTCCAAACAGCCTGGATATGTCATGCTAGAGCTGAGAGAATTTTACCTTTCTCTGCACTATTAATATCTTTCCATCAGCTAATGCATTTTTCCTTCTGTGTTCAGAGATGTCTCAGAAGGGAGCACAGACTTGCTGGAGCCCCTTAGGGTATTTAAAGCTACACAGGGGATCTTCTTAAATACACGTGGTTTAACTTAAATAAATTAAGATGACTTAATTAAGGTGAAGACAACTACACAAGGTCAGTGCAGGATACAGGGCAGTACAGCACTGGTCAATTCTGCTTTGACAGAAACACCAATTTCTTTAAAGTCTATTTGCTTGTTTCTTCTTTCAGATATGTTTAAATGAAATATGAAAATGGGGAAAGTTTACATGTTTCAGAGATTTGTTTTGCGTAAGATGAGTATAAATGCACTCCAGATTAGTCAATGACAGCTGTCTGAGCACTGGGGGAAATGAAAGTCTCTCTTGCTCTCTCTTTAAGTCTTGAAAAGAGACAGGAACTGGCATTTTCTTGACAAAGTGTCCTTTCCCTCCAAGATTTCAAATGGTGTTCCTTTATTTTTAATACGGAACAACCAAACCTTGATGCCTTCACCCTTTGGTGGAAGAGAGTTCTCCATTCTGGGCAGCATCTGGCCTTGCACAGAGTAGGGGAGAGGTGGTTTCTGTGAAATGTCCCTTGCACAGCCATTTTCACAGCCAGCCTTGACCATGCTGGAAGTCCTGCTCTTCTCCAAGTAGGATCAGGGCTTAAGCTCTTCATTCTGTGCCCTACAATATTTTCACACTACAAGAACCTTCTAGGAAGGTCTGTAAGGCTATTTTTTCCAAGAATTGACCCTGCTGCCAGGCATGTTGGGTTATGCTCTCCTTCCATGCCCACAAAACCCATTCTCAAATGTGAGTTTATGTCAAATGGCCTCCAGCAACTACTTCGGTGGTGGTTGGTCTCTGACTCCAGGAAATCTCTCCCTCCCTCTACAAGTCAATTTGTGGGATTTTTGTATTCACAGGAAGATCTGAAGTCAAGATGTCAGTGCTGTCATTACCACTCCAGACAGGAAACTGCCTCTTGTGATGTAAATCGTTTCCCTCCATCTTTTTGTGTCAGCTCCCCTCTGGCACTGGAAGGTCAAAATAAGTCACTCCTAAACCTTGTCTTTTCCAGACTGAACAATCCCAGTTCTCTCAGCCTCTCCTCACAGCAGAGCTGCTCCACCCCTCTGATCACCTTGGTGGCCTACTCTGAACGGCTCCAAGAGCTCCATGTCCTTCCTGTGCTGGGGGTCCCAGAGCTGGCTGCAGCTCTGCAGGTGAGGTCTCACCAGAGTGCAGTAGAGGAGCTGAATCACCTCATTTATGTACTTCCTTTCTTGTGTTTGTTTGTTTGTTTTAAATCCATCTCCTGTGATTTCAGGGAGTTTTCCCTGCTCAGTGGATTGAATTGATCTCATCCACCACCACTTTTATTTCAATAATCTTGAGCATACCCCCCTCACCTTTTTCCTCTCCAAGCTGAAGGTCCCCCAACTTTATATTCTCTCTCCAAAAAGCAACTTCTCCTTCTGTGGTGGTTGGTCTGTGACTCCAGGAAACTTCTCCCTCCCTCTACCAGAAAATTTGTGGGATTTTTGTATTCACAGGAACATCTGAAGTGAAGATGTCAGTGCTGTCATTACCACTCCAGACAGGAAACTACCTCTTTGTGATGCGGCCTATGATAAAATGCCATTTCTTTTATTCAGTGATTTGTATTTAGTTTACCATTCTGTCTCCTTTATGTGTCCATTTACTTATATGATCAGCATTTAATAAAATCTGGCAGAGACACAGATGGGTTTGTCTGCATCACTTACTGTTCAGCACCTGAAAGAAAATCTTGAATGTGAGAGCATCAGCGGGGAGCAAAAATAGATCTCATTTTATTTCTCACCTCTTAGAAATCTCTTCATTGTTTCCTTGTTTCCAGCACTCTCATCCCCAAAGGCTCTCTATTTGTCATCACTCAAATGTTAATTTCATTAGACTATGCTGCACATGGAATTACTCTCATATAATCCATTTCCTACTTGTTTCCCTTGTGTATGATTAGCTTTTGCCTCCAGATTCTTATATAATACCCAACAGAGAAATACCAGAGTATTCTGGGTGTTTGGGTAAATAATCTTCAAACTCTGAAAAGAACTTGGGTATCATGACCATTTCATTAAAGAACAGAGAAACACGACCTGCAGGTTTCACTGCCCTTCTGCCAGTGAATTTGATTCCAGACAGATCAAGGGGCTTGTGATGGGTTTGCTGCTTATGTGACCAAGATGGGAACTGAGCCAACATTTCCTGGGGCTACATCCTGTGCTAGTCCACAAGAATGTTTGTTTTCATCTCAGTGATTTAACATGAAGCAGAATGTGACACGATGGCTCTGTGGTAGACAAAAGAGAACAATCCCAACCACACGTGTCACAGTGCTGGTACAACACCAGTGAGTCTTGGGCTTGATAGACTTTGAAGCCAAACTCAAATGGGTTTGTATGTTTATGAGAAAGTTGAGAGGAAAAAGAGCAGAAATTCTGCAGACAATACAGAAAAAAAGCCTGCAGGAATAATAGTCCTTTGGCAGGGGTGTGTACATCTAGAAGCACATCCTCTACTTCCCTGGTTCTTTTGGTCATTTGGGTTTTTCTAAGAAAAAAAAAGAAACATAACCGGAAACGCCTTAACTCTTCCCAACACTATCTGACTCCAACATTCAACAAAGCTCTCAACTCCTCAGTTCTATAGAGGCATAGAATATAGAGAGATAGAAGGAATCCTTAATCGTTCGCAGGAGGATACATTTTTTATATGCTAGCAAGGAATCAAGAGTCTGCTCTGACTGACATGAGAGGATAAATCTGTTTCTCAGCATGAGTTACTGGAAAGAGCTTTAAGCATCTGAAGCAGAAGTGTGGTCCCTCACAGAGCTTTGGGCTTCCTGTCCTCCTTCCCTCCATCTCCTGAACTCATGGCCATGGAGTGGTCTCCTCCCAGTTGGGTCCCTCCCTCTGACTCGTTCAACCCACAACTCCTCTGAAGATGAGGCAGATGCATGGAGAGAAACGCCTGAGGATGGAGCCCGCTGTGCTCACAGAATGCACTGCTGCCTTTAGAAGATCCACATCATGGAGCCTCTCCCAAATCAAGCTACTAAGCCATCAATATTCCCGCTTCTGCTCTGAATGGACGCTGTCTGCCCCACTATGGATACAATTTCTCCCAGCACAAAGGCCATTGGGACAGCCTGAGGAGGCAGGTGGGCTGCTTCAGCCTCACTCTCCTGATCGGGCCAAAACCCAGCTCTTCCAGAGGCCTGGCATCACCTGACTGCATGTGGAAATGGGCCACATCCCCACGAACTACCTTGTGCTGTAATTAACAGAAGAACATATGAACATAAAATATATCCTATGAAACTGGGTCCACAGGACCAATAATCTGTACCAAGAGGATGCAAATAAGAAGGCAGCACAAACCCGGCCACAGCCTGCAGCCCTCTCCTCCTGTAGTGTCACAAATTACATACCTTTTGCATTTGGAGAGGGCAAAGTATATAACCCCTGCCTATTCACTGCATTCTCAGATATTCCCTGACATGATTTTGGCCATGTTATTTTTCTGTTTTCAGTCTTCACGAGTCCTGTGACAACAAAGCTCCAGATATTCATAGCCACTCTGTTTAAATATACATATGGAGTTATAGAATCATAGAATGGCCTATGTTGGAAGGGACCTTATAGATCATCCAGTTCCAGGCCCCTGCCATGGGCAGGGACACCTCCCACTATCCCAGGTTGCTCCAAGCCTGGTCCACCATGACCTTGGACACTTCCAGGGATGGGGCATCCACAGCTTCTCTGGGTAACCTGTTCCAGTCTCTCACCACCCTCACAGGTAGGAATTTCTTCCTAATATCTACTCTAGACTTACCCTCTGTCAGTTTGAAGCCATTCCCCATCGTCCTGTTGCTCCAGGCTTTTGTAAATAGTTTCTCTCCCTCTTTTTGTGTCATCTCCCCTCTGGCACTGGAAGGTCAAAATAAGTCACTCCTAAACCTTGTCTTTTCCAGACTGAACAATCCCAGTTCTCTCAGCCTCTCCTCACAGCAGAGCTGCTCCACCCCTCTGATCACCTCGGTGGCCTACTCTGAACGGCTCCAACAGCTCCATGTCCTTCCTGTGTGGGGGTCCCAGAGCTGGCTGCAGCTCTGCAGGTGGGGTCTCACCAGAGTGCAGTAGAGGAGCTGAATCACCTCATTTATATACTTCCTTTCTTGTGTTTGTTTGTTTGTTTTAAATCCATCTCCTGTGATTTCAGGGAGTTTTCCCTGCTCAGTGGATTGAATTGATCTCATCCACCACCATTTCTATTTCAATAATCTTGAGCATACCCCCCTCACCTTTCCTCTCCAAGCTGAAGATTCCCCAACTTTATATTCTCTCTCCAAAAAGCAACTTCTCCTTTCCATCAGCAGTGTGAGTTGTCCTCCTCTGCATCCTTTTTAGCTGTTGATTTGGGGTTTTTTCTTTAAACTTGAGTTGGTTTGTGTTTCTGCATGACAAAAGTGTTTTTTCCACAAAAATGTTCAAACTTGATTTGACAATACAAAAAGACAGGGAACATGCAGCTTCCCTTTCTTGTCTGTTGCAGTGACTAATAGCCTCTACTGCTAAAGAATGCCAGTTATTAGTGCTTGCTTGGCTGTCCGTGCCTGCTGCTCCTTCTCGAAATGTGTTTTTCTGATAGGTTTAAGTATTTTCTCTTTGCAAAAGCCTTTTATACCTTGTGTACAAAACATTTTCCAGGGGTTTTTTTACCTCTTTTTCTTTCATAAACTGGAAAAATTGAGTACTTTAAGTTAAACAGTGCACAATCTTATATCCAGACTGCAAATCATGTCTGGGCAACACCTTCAGAGCTGGTGTCCTCACTGCCACAAACTGCTGTGGGTTGGGAAATAACATCAGCTTGCCTTTTCTGCACCCAAGATCTCATTAGCACTGTTTTCTCACTAGCTCTGCAGCCCAGGGAACACTAAATATGTGGCTCATCTACTGTGCCATGGAGGTGCTTTCCAGTGCTTTTGCCTGACTTGTAGGTCAGGATGTTTTCTTTGTTCCTAGATGTATAACCATGCCTTCAGCAATCGCAAATGTTGGTCTTCTGCAAGGAATGCAAACAAGAGGCTCTAGGCAGCTTGGCAATTTTAGTCTAAACAATCCACTGTCTCCCTAATCAGCTGTGTCTAAGAGGCAAGTAATTAAATTATAATGTTGGTAAGGTGCTCCCTTGGGAGGCTGGGGAGAAGGTAGAGGCCGGTTTTCTTCTTAATGGGTGAACCCTGTAAAAGCAGGAGTTTAGGAGGGCTTTCCAGCCTGGTTCTTGTTCTTAGTTCATCCAGTGACTCGCAAGAACAGAACTCCCAGCCCCTGCACAAGGTGCAAAGCACTCACTCTTGAGATCCCACGTGACATGAGTACGAGCAGGTGGATGAGGCACAGAGTACATCAATACGGCCGTGTTTTAGTGTGTGCCTGTGTATTAAAATTCCAGGGGCTTATGTAGCTTTAGACATTGTCACCCAGTGACAGGAGAGTATTCAATGCCCAGATTCTGGACTGAATTTCTGCTTGTAGTTTTTTTTCGTTTTGATCCAGGTTTTTCATGTCTTTGCCTTCCTTTTAACTTGTGCATTGAAAGAATACACCTTGAATTG
This sequence comes from Machaerirhynchus nigripectus, assembly GCA_013397975.1. Taxonomy (NCBI): domain Eukaryota; kingdom Metazoa; phylum Chordata; class Aves; order Passeriformes; family Dicruridae; genus Machaerirhynchus; species Machaerirhynchus nigripectus. The sequence goes on from VZRQ01010336.1 coordinate 820,498, forward strand.
CTGAGAAGATACATCTCTTCTTGTCCCTCTCTCGCTGTTACACAGAAACAAGATTGATGGTAAATTGCTGGTGCTGCTGAACAGAGATGAAGCTGTAGTCTTCATTTTTGTGCATGTGTTTGTACAGGCCCACGCACTGCTAACCTCACAGAAGATGAAAGTGTTCTTAATCAGAGCAGAAAACGTGGAGAAAAATACCACACGGTGTAGCCAAGAAGAAAAACTCCCAGTGGCACTCAGTTTAGGAGATATCTGTTCTGTCCTCCTTTGTAGTTTGTTTTGTTTTGACTCTTTTTGTTGTTGCTGTTGTTCAATTTTCTGCAAGAAAGCAATTAAATTAATAGAAATTGATTGGTGTAGCTACAGTTATGTACAGGGAGGTTGGGCTACGCTGGGCACATATATCACAAGCAAACTTTCTTATCATGGTTTTTTACTGAAATCATTTTTTAAAGTCCACTTCTGCTTCATTCTGGTCTAATTTTTACCACCAGCACCTCCAAGCCCACTCTTCAGCCCCTTGTCCAGCTTTTCCTTTCACTGGAAAAAGTAAAAAGTTTCAATTCAAGACAGAATGGATGCAAGGTATAATAAATAGCATAAAATCAGACATTTCTATTTCACTCCACAGCTTCAAAGAATTTTACAATCAGTGATTTCCACCTCACAATAACCTTGAGAATAAGGAATATTATTGTCTTTGGACAAATATTTCCCTGAAGATGTGAGCAAATGATTTTTCATGTAAACCAGCATCACAGTGGGACTAGGCTTTTATCTGCTGAGGTTCTGCTATAAAATAAAACTCAGGAAGCCAAACAAACATAAGCAAAAATTATTTCCTTGTAAGACAATCTCGTGGAGAGACACTCACCATCTTGTTATGCAGGGTGGGTTGAAGCCTATATCAGAAATTGCTAATTATAGCAGCCAGCTCCATACTCATGGTGTTATTCAGCTGCATCAACCTCTTTCCACAGCCCAATCCCATGCAGAAGGGCAGGCTGCCTTCCTGCATGCACCCTATGGCTCTGGATGTGTTTTCCCCAGGGCTGTTTGTCTGAGCAGAACAACTCCTCAATCAACCCCATCCCACCTTTTCAGTGGTTTGCTGAGCCCCACCAAACCCACGCTTTGTCAGCTCTGCACAAAGCTTTCTCTGAGGAACTGTCAGCAAAATGTCCTTTCCTAACAAGCCCCTGGTTAAATCAAGGGTAACAGGAAGGATTGGCCTAAGAGAGTCATGAGCAGGAGTTGGGTAAAAGAAGGCAGAAGACAAGAAGAGGTTGAAGACATGAACATAGAATCATAGAATGATTTGGGTTGGAAGGGACCTTAAAGATCATTTCGTTCCATCCCTCCTGCCATGGACAGGGACACCTTCCACCAGACCAGGTTAATCAGAGCCTCATCCTGGGCATGAACATTTCCAGGGATGGGACATCCACAGTTCCTCTGGGCAAACCTACCCAGTGCCCTCCTACACTGAGCAAAGGAGCTCTGCAGTGCTGCCATGAAAAACTGACAGGGGGTATCTTGTGCTGGCAAGGCCTAGCAGGAAAGTCAATTAAACCCCACCCCAGGCCTGTGGATCACATCAGTGGCAGGTGTCTGTCAGCTAAACCTACTGCTTCCTTGTCCTGCACCTCTCTGCTCCACTGCTGCTGGAAATGGGTTCCCAAAATTTACAGTAAAAGTTGTCTCACAAATGTGGCGTGAAGGCTCCTAAATTGGTCTTTGTAAAACACCATGTGCATGAGAAATACCCAGTAATCAGTGACGGTGTTAAAGTGTTCCGTGGCACAGGTTGGATCAACGCTTGGGTCCATTGGGACTCTTTGTCCAGTTTTGACAGGGATTTGAGGCAATCCTTTCCCTGATAAACAATTACAGAAGACATATGAGTGAATCCTTTTGCAGCCTGCTCCCCACCAAGGCATGAAGTCAATTGCTGGTGCCACAAATCCTAGAAATGGCAGATTTCCTAATCCCAGAGTTTAATTTTTGGCATTTTTGGATAGGTTTCTAAGCAGGAGGCAAATAAGCTTCATCAGACTTTCTAGCTGATTGTGCCAGCATCCGACAGGCAGCCTTTATTTCAACATCCAAAGTCTCACATCGCATCACAGGCGGGAAAAGCAGGCCACATCCTGAAGGGATCAGGAAGATTTCTCCCCGTAGATTTAAAATAGGATAAACGCACCTCGTGCTTTCCAGCAAGGGCTCTCAGAGGCCCAGGGCAGAGAACAGTTACCACAGCTACAGAAGATTTGTCTGGCCCAATTTTCTTGTTGCTGATGCTCTGAGAACAGCGTAGGGCAGGAGTCTGGATTTGATAAGACATGTTTACAGTAGCTGTCACACCTGCACCTGACCTTGACCTGGTTTCCAGCCTGGATTATTATAATCCAAACCCTCCATCTTTTTTTATAGTTGGTTGCAATAGTGAAAGGGAAAGAAATGGGATTAATCAGTGATACTCAGCACAATACTGGAATGCATTCAGCCATAATCCCTCCGTGAGTTCAGTCTGAATACCACAAACTCGTTACGTGGGAATGCATCTCACACTTTTGCCTCTTGTTTTCTTTGTGGTGTCCCAAAGATAGTAGGACATGGTGCCTCAACCACCTCTTGACAGAGTAGTTAACTTGACTATTCCTCCACAAATTTTAGGTTTAAAAATCCTAGACTTGTTTAAAGCATGTAGATGATCATTTCTTGCCCTGCACATGTTGTCAGAAAAGGATTACAGATATTCAGACAACATATCTGGCAGAAAAGAGGAGATGGAAAACCCTGGGAAGGGGCAGCTGAAGGCATCACCCTCTTCAGCTGGTGCAGCTGGAACCAGAGAACAGTGTTCCTAAAATCTGAGTAAAAACTTTGCAACACTTACACTGCTAAAATGTTTAAGACCAAGCAATGTTCATGAATAAAAAAAAAAAAAGCAAAACTAAACCCTTACTCTTCTTATGAAAGTAGAAGCCTCACTGAAAGGGATTCACGAAGAAATGTCTGTCCTGTGGTTACATTTTTCTCATGCCCCATAAAACGAGTGCGTGAGTTAGAAGTGTCTCTTGCCTTGATTCTGTTCTGTTTTATGCACATTGAATTCACTTTGCAGTTTTCTTTGGGAAGCACTAGCAAGAGTTCACTTTTTTATACTTAGCCATCTGTATTCACTAAGTTAGCAAGCAAGTAAAGTGAGAATTATGACACTTTATGCTAAATACATGATACTTGATGGCTCTGCACATGGCATATGGCACTTCACGGGGCTGCACAGGGAGACTTAGAGAAGAAGAAAGGCTAAGAAGAGACATCTGACACAGGATAAGTAAAAGAGCAAATGTGGAAAATCTTTTCTAGAAATCAGGGACTTTTTTAAAAAAAATGTACAAAGAAAAAGAAGAAACTTTTTCATTTCAAATTCATTTAAACTCGGAACTTGCTCACACACACATAGCAGTGAAAGAGTGAACAGATTAAAGAGTTCACATGCTTTATCATTCACAGGGCTGAAAGGGTAAAGTCTTGGCCCCAAAGGGATCAAAGACACCTTTAATGTAGTCAGGAGTTCCTCAAGGATGACAAACCACAATTGCAGGAACAGGTCATATGTGGGAGCAGACCTGGAAAGACCCAAATCAAAGACTAAACTCAAATAATGAAGAAGGGAACAAGGAGAGAACTTCAGCTATGGCTTCACTTTGGAAAACACCAATGTGAGGATAAAAAAGTATTTAAAAGAGACAAAGTAAACTCTTCAGCACCAAGAAACACTTTAACTATGCAAAGTTACTGGTGTGAGAAATTATCTGAGATCTCCAATTATCTGTGTCAAAAAAACCCACAAACAGCTTGATAAATTACTGGGAATTTTTGGTGCAGGTCTCCCATTTTTACCATTTCCAGGGATGCTGCAAGAGGAAAAAAATAATATTATCATTTAATGATACAGTCAAATATATTCACTACTGCTTCCTCATAGACCAAGATCTAAACCCACAGAAGACCAAGATGAATTTGATAACAGGGATTACAACTCTTCCATAGGAAATGTGTAAAGACAAAGAAAAGAAGTTCATTAAGGATGGGTTTACTGACTGTCTTAATAACGAGCCAAGAGTTCAATCCTTCAATTCCTCACATTTATTCACAAAAGAAAATGTTCCACCATTAGCAAGAGCAGCAGATTTGTGGTTGGAAGGTGTAGTCTGCTGAGCAGGGTGTGGCTTCACACACATATCAGGATGCCAGAAAAAGAGAGATTCCCAAAAGGAAGGACCTTAGAGTGCTGTCAGCATTTCCAGTTCATATTCCTTGGAGAAGACAGGCCTGTTTAGAGTCTGGGGCTTGCAAGAACATGCGGTGAGTGTTCTGGCAAAAGGGGGAGACAGAAGGAAGTCCCTTTATTACTCAGATTTTGAGGCAGGTGATTCTAAATGAGGGTGGTGAGGCCCTGGCAGAGATTGCCCAGAGAAGCTGTGGCTGCCCCACCCCTGGAAGTGTTCAAGGCCAGGCTGGACAGGGCTTGGAGCAACCTGGTCTAGGCAAAGGTGTCCCTGCCCATGGCAGGGGCTTGGATTGAGATGATCTTTGGGGTCCCTTCCGACCCAAAACTTTCTATGACTCTGTGATTCTGTATTAATCCCAAATCTCTGGCAGGTGAATTGCTGTAATCCCAAAAGGCCTCAAAAATCATTGGATGGAAGAACTACGGAAATGGCAGCTGCAGAATCACTCAGTTCTTTCCCTTCATTCTCTGGTGCTATTTGAGATCTTTTTGGTACCTGGTCAGCTACTGGTCTGCTGTCCCTACAGCTTCTACATATCAAAAGTATGTGCTCATCCCAAATTTCCTTCCTTCTTCTTGGAATACAAAACTATAGATTATTCCTTCAAGAATAAGACAGGAGGAATTAGAGGCTGCTTAGGGGCTGTCTGAGGTGAGGTAGTTTTTACACACAGGAAAACTGCAGCTCAGTGAAGGAGATTTCATTGCTGGGTGGGAACCAGGGGTGAAAAGGTTCCTTTTCTCCATTTGAACAGGGCAGAACCACTCACTTTACCTGCAGACTGCACAGCTTTTCCTTCCTTTCTTTTTATTTTCAAGTAAAACTGTATGAAAACCATTGAACCAACGCTGCAGAAGCAATAAAATCTCTTGAAAAGTGCCTTAGATAAACTTGCCAAAAATAAATGGCTGGCTTTTTAACCCATTTTGTCCCCATCTACACATGTGCTCTGTCCTGTTTCGTGTTCATGCATCAACAGATTCCAAAAATAAACAAGTAAGCAAGTGGCAGTTTATCCATGGTGTTGAAAGTATCAGATAGTTGGGATATCAAAAAGCAAATTGTTTCCTCTAGAGTCTCCTGAAAATCCTTAGGAAACAGGACCCTGTTGGAGACGCTCTGGGGCAGAGTCAGCTTTATTCCATTTCTAAACAACTGTACATCAATGAGGGGCTCAGTCAGAGACAAATCTGACTTCAGTACATGTCAGACCAGTCCCCCGTGGTTTAAAAACAAGTTCCAAGGTTTAAATGCTATTTTCTAGAAGGAAAGTTTGTATCTTATTCCTTGTGTTACCAGAAAGCAAAGGCAGGGGGAAAAATAAAAACATAAACAAAAATAAATGAAAATAAATAATAAATAAATAATAAAAGATAAATAAATAAATAAATAAATTTAAAAGCAGACTTTAGGGATTAATTTTGCCAATAGCCTGGACAATGGGAATTCCTCAATCGGTCAGAATTTTAGACAGTTTATGTGAAAAGCATCAGGAAGACACAACACAACTTCTGTTAGAAAGATTGGATCTTGAACATATTGGGGAATTCCAATGCTGTTAAGAAAAGATTCATGCAGCTTTAGCAGCTCTCAGCTCAGCAGAGAAACTTACCTTGTTTGCTTTGGCTCTATTATTTTCATAAAACTCCAGGTTCCATGAACCAAATTGCTATAAAAGAACCTTAGTTCTCTTTTAAAAATAGGAAAAAACCTATTTCTAGTTCTCATGATTGCAGATAAACCCAGAAACTGAATTCATAATTACTTTAATAGGCAGCAGATAGAAAGAGCAAATGATTTTAATACTTTCCTGGACTATTTGGAAGGAAGAGCTGACGCAAATTGCTGATCTTTAGCTGTGAAAATGTCACTACATGCACACACATATACACAATAATAATTGAAAATTCAGTAGTTACTGGGGAAGCTCTAGAAAAGGAATATTGGAAAAACATCAGCAGGACAACAATATTTGCGATAGCATCAGATGTAAGAATTCCTGTAATATTAGGTCTTAAACACCAGATATTTCATAGCATAAAAGCCAAATAAGAGTAAAGAAGCTGTTACAACAAGTGAAATTAAAAAGTCACACTGGTAGATTTTTCTGCCTATGGTCTTTCCATTTTTCTTTTCTTTCAGCTCCAGTTACTGGGTTTAATGAGTTCTAGACCTTGGTTTAGGAACTGGAAGACATTAAAGGGTGGAACTTACTTCTTGTCCAGAAATCCTCCTGGATAGTTATCATGTTTAAATTCATTTTTTATTGGAGGAAGTAATTTTGTGGATACTGGAAAAGGAAAAGTGGGATAGAGTTGAGCAGCTCTTTGGTTTTTATTTTGTTTTAATGAAACAGACGGAGAGGTCTGAGGATCATGATCATCAAAACAAAACCTTCTGATCAGAAAAAGCCATTATTGGAATTTCAGACTGTATATGACAACATTCAGTCAATTTTTTCTCAAGAAAGACTTTTCACACACAGGACAGAATTTAAATAGAGATGGATGCCAGCTCAGAAAAGAAAAATCAATAGCATTTAAAAAAATGATAGCTTACAGTTAGCAGAGAAAAGAACCTGCCTTATTTAATTCAAAGCAGGAATCTGAACTTAAGTTTTCCCCATAAGAGGTAAATGCCCCAAGAACTAGAGAATCAATCAGTCTTTTGTGATGAAAAATTATAACAGCAAAAGTTGCCATCTGTTCAGATGCAAAATTGAAAACAAACTGTGAAGCTTCGACTCTTAAAAAAAAAGGAGTTGCTGTTTTCTAGCCCTGATTTCGTAGTTTCAAGTATTATATGGTATGATGAAGACCAAATTAAATGTATCTGTGTTATTGTAACTTTTTATTAACATCCTGTAAAATTTAATATAGTTGACACGTTCTCATGTAGGATTCTCAGGTTTCAAGAAACAGAAGGGAAGCTGCTCCTTTGTGGGATTTTTTTTTTTATCACAGAATTCATCAGGACTAAGACCAAAGCTGATTTTCTTTTAGTCCTCCTCTATACAAAGCCGTGAAGTGTGATTGGTACTGGCCTTACATTTGCCAAGAAACATTCATCAGCACTGTGAGCCACCTCATCGTTTGACTTGATTGGGCTTCACCAGGAATTTTTCCACTGAGTGTTGGACTCCTTTTGATTTAACTGTATTTTAGACTGATCTCTCTTACCACTCTAAAAGAATGGCTTCACCTTTACTGAGTTACATCACATTTAATAAAAAAAGAAAAAAAACCCACAACATTTAGGCCTTCTGAGTCTATTGTTGGCTGACACTGGTTTACAAGTTGTACCTGGCAAGGAGCTTAAAGTCTCTGGGAAAAGGGAACACAGTTCCATCTGGAAGTTTAAAGAGGTTTGTTTCTTATTTCCATTAGACTGAAGTTCCATTCTGTGATGAGGGAACCCTCTGGTTCTGATACCTGATACTGCAATGTTATTGTGCTTTCACAACATGGGTGAATAAACTGGTTTAAACCTTCAGAGGGATTTGAGGCTTCTCAAAAATAGGTGGATATTAACTAACTTCTCCAGGCAATTATCTTCCTCACACATCTAGGGAGCTCAGGCAGTGGTCTCATCTCTAGCAGGATATGATTATGGAACTGAGAGATGTGGGCGAAACCCTGATTTACATGCGCAGAAATGAGATCAGAACCTTATTTTGTAATTTTAGAATATTGCTAACCTATAACTTTAATTAATAAAGGTTGCACTAGGACAATTTTTAAAAGAGAGACCTGTGATGGAAAGAACCAAAGAATGCTTTGGGTTGGAATGGACCTCAAAGATCATCTTGTTCCGATTCCCTGCCATGGGCAGGGACATCTTCCACTAGACCTTCCACCAAAGCCTTTCCCAGAAACGTCCTGAACAGCTTCTTCTGCTGTGCCAAGAGCAATGGGGACCTTTGGAAAGGACATGTGCTGCAAACTTCTTGCTCCCCTTCTCTCATCAGCAGTTCTTGTTCCTAGCTGCTGGCATCTCCACACAGGATTGCAGGAATGGGTGGATTCAGGCAAATCCCTATCTCTGGAAGTGTTCAAGGCCAGGTTGGACAGGGCTTTGAGTAACCTGGTCTAGTGGGAGGTGTCTTTGCCCATGGCAGGGGGTTGGAACTAAATGATCTCAAAGATTCCTTGCAACCAGACTGTTTGGTCAGGAGGTCATGAAAAGAGAGGAGAGGTTGTTTATTACGGAGAGGCTGCCTGCTAAGAAGGGTGACCACAAAAGGCCAAGCTTGGATGCAGCAGATTTTTCTGAGATTCACACAATAACAAATGGAATTCCCTTCAGAAAATCACCTTTGCACTGCTTTGCCCTCCCCAGGGGACTCTTTCTCCATCCACTGAGGGAACATCGTGTCTGTTCTCCTTTGGCTAACACAGCCTTTGTTACTGTCCTTCATAACCTTGCAAATCCTTGCCTCAGCCCCAGTTTAGCAAAGGGCTTTAGCACAGCTACACTGCTCCAAACACCTCGAGTCCAGCAGGATTCAGACTGAGCTGAAGATATATTGCCTCAAAAAAGAATTGCTGTAGTATGTTCACTTCTAGAGCACCACTGTATCAGCCGTTAGAGGATAATTGTAAATAAAGCTCAGGAGGATCGATCCAGCTCAGCTCAATCAGCTTATTGATTTAAGCTATAAAAAGAAAACAGCACATAAAGAGCCCTCTTACATGTGGCCCCACCACCAGCCTGTGGTGACTGACAGCTCCCAGGTGCAAACAGCACATGAACTTTTAGCTGGTGGTTATTGCATCCATTTGGGTTTATGGGTAACTTCAGAGTTTCCTTTAAGTTATGCAATCTCTCCCTGCCTGTCTTGAAGAACAAGACAGTTTATCTGCATATGCGTCGTGTAGACAACTTATCGGAGCTGTTTTTCATGACTTTGTGGTATTCAGGGGAAAATAGGACACGCAACTACCACAGAAATCACTGATATCTGCAATAAAAACAGAGATTCATCAGAGATTGCAGAAATATTTTTTAAAAAATAGAAGACGACAAGGACACGAGTTAATGAGCAGCTTGGTAGTCGCTCAAACCCAAGCACACAAAAAGAAAATCAAGTGATTTCTGCTCATGGATGACAGGAGAAACCTTTATCATAACCAGCATGCCACCCAAAAGCAAATAGCCAGAAACAGATAAAGCAGCACATGAGAGACAGCAGGACCCAGGCCTGCATTACTTCCCACAGACCTAATCCTGTCCTTGCAGGTTATATCGTTTTGCCAAAAATAAGGGTTTTGCTGGGTTTTCTCCTTTCTCCTGGCTCTGCTCTGTGACCGTGAGCACTGAAGAGATATTGCCCCAGCTCCTCCTAGGAGGAGACTTTTCTTAACCCAAAAGGAGATCAAAATAGGCAGAGGGAACAAACCAGCACTATCTGAACCCTGAAGAAGAGACCAGACTTCATCTTCAGAAGATACCATCTAAACATCACCCCAAGTACCAGACCCCAACAATTAGGGGCTGTGAGCCTGTAAAACTGATTTTTTAGTACATGTCTAATCCTGTCATCCAGGGGGGTTTCAACTGACAACAGACTCTTGGAAAAGCTGCCCTCAGCTCCTTGCCATGGTCAGTGAGACAAATGGATGTTTCCACAGGGAAGATTATTCCCTTATAAATCTTTATCAGTCTTTGGGTGAAAAAATCATCTTTTTTTTTGGACAAACCTCCTGTGTTCATCACTGCACTGGCTAGCATCGAATCTGCCTTTTTTAGGTAAGAATTTACCTTTATTTTCCATGTTCTGGCCCAAGCACAGGAGACACTTTTGACTGGATCACACTTTGTACTGATCACACTTTATGATGGATCACAGACATCCTTTACACTGTAAGGACAGAAATGCAGCTTGTCACTGCATCACTGATAAATCTGTGGGTGAGCCCAAGGATGTTTTTTTAGATAAATATGTGGAACTGAGGTCCCAGAACCCCTCATAATTTAAAACAGATGGTGCCCATCAAGTAATCAGGATGAGGGATGAACATAAACTTCAGCATCTTCATGGAGCCCCAACCTATCCTAGGAAACAGTTCACCAGGACATTCATTTCTGGGACCATCTGCATTCAGTCTTCCCTGCCGGAGTTGGACCACTTTATAATCTTCTTTACCTGTGGTCTAGAAAGGTTGTCACCCTTTCTGAGGGTTAGCACTGTCATATGTGGAACACTTGGATGGAATCCGAATTGCCTCCTGCCATGACTTTTCTACTACCCACGCAGACAGGAGCTACTGTGCTGTTGATGACACTTCTCCAATTCATTGATCATCAACCCTGCAGAGAAATTCTTGTCCTGGCTCCCTCACACATGAGGGATTGTGCAAGGACACAGAGAAAGAGCTGAGGCAGGAGAGATCACAGGGCTCAGATACCTTTTGTGAGCCAGCGGGTGCCAACAATGGCACTAAGGAAAAATAAAATCCTTCTTGGCTCATCCAAAAGCCCTCCATCTAAAAGAAGAAGTCCTGGCTGCAAAGTTAAGATGGACAGAAATGTCACAAAGCGTAGCAGGAACTGTTGAGATATAGCTTGTATTGCATGGGTTTGGGTATCAGGGGCTGTCTGCAAGAGGAAGGGCTGTCAGTGCCACTGGAATGTGCATGGGAAAAGAAAGGCTGGCTGCTCCCACTCTGGGCCAGACAACAGAAACTTGAATGTCATTCAGTGCTGTTCCTCCTGAAATGCCAGCCAAGCCAAGGATGTTGGTTTTCTCCGTGCTCCTGACACCAGGCAGCAGGACCCTGCTCAGAGAACTGCTCTGCTGCAGCTGGGCTGGGCATCACCAACGGAGCCAGGGCTCGTTCCACACAAAAGCACAGATCTTAGACACAATTGCTCTTCTGATCTATTCCTTCCCAGCAGTTTGCAAGGACTCAGCCTCTTCATCTGGAGACACAACAGTGGGGGAATTAATGGGATAAAGACGCCAGTGGGTCCCAGAAGTGTGAAGATCTTTCCATCTTTCAAGTAAGGCAACGTCTTTCCTGCACATGATGATCAGTATTCTCCACACTTAATATGGCAGATTAACTGGTTTACTTCCCTGAATGGGAAATACCAGAGAAGATGATTTAATTGATTTAATGGATTATAATTAGATGGTAATAGTCATGTGTGTGTATACAGTGAGTGCAGTAGACTAAACATAAAAGGAAGATTTATCATCACTAAGATTTCCCTGCTGTTCACTAAACAGGAGTAGTGTTGAATGTTTTAGTCTGTTCTGTTTAATATTTTTTATTTTTATTTTATTTTATTTTTTAATATTACTGATTATTTCTTTAATTTTGATTATTTAAAGTATGTTTTCATGGATAAGAACATTTTTCTTTTTTCTTTCAAACAGCAGCTCATAACCAAGGTCACAAAATGCAAATGTAAAGTGTTGCTGAGCTTACTTAATGCCTGCTCACACATATCTGCAGTGTGTACGAGTGTGTATGGTGTGTACAAGTGTGTACCATTATCCCAAGGAGAATTTGTTTATATTATTCATAAATAGTTTCAATCAGAATTGAAATGCAGCTTGCAATGGACAAAAGTACTCTTCCTTACAGTGCATGGTAGAAAAAACTAGTTTAATAAAAGGGTTTGATAGCACATTATAAAAATACTTATTATTTTTTTCTGTAAAGAATCAGTGACAAAATCTTGACATATAATATAGTTTTTGAAATATTCATTTTATAAGGAAGGGAAAGCCTAAGGTAAGTAGGGATTATCCTTGAAATAAGGGACGAGTCTAGAACAATGTAAAGTTCAGTTTGTTCCATCCCTGTCAGTATTGCAAGGGCTTGCTCTTAGAGCCCAGTTTATTTTGATTTGACGGACTTTGGAAAAGGAATTTTTAATTGTGAAAATGTGGATAACAGTACCTGTAGAAATCCATTTGTGCAAATATAAAAGAAGTATGAAAGCAAGAAGGGCTGGGGATTAACCAAGAGCGCCAAAGATCTGCATTCATCCCCAAACCATTGCTGGACTTAGAGAACAAAACCAAACAAATTAAGACTCACGTTTACCACAGAATGAGTCTGATCCTAAGATTCCCAGGTGTTTTGGTGGACCTGTTGCACAAGCGGGTCTGGATGTAGAAGGAACATCCAGTTGGCCGTAGAGTGTGATCAGGTGGACCTCAATGATCTTTGTGTATCCCTTTAATCTCAAGATATTCCATGATTCTGTATTTGGCTTTTCATGTCAGCTATTGCTGTGAAATGTTGACTGAGAAATGGTTCTACTAGAAAAATCAAACAAACAAACTGGCTTCCTTGTCCAACCCAACAAGCTTCCCAAACCCCTGGGAGCTAATTGAGGCAAACTGAGACAAATTGGTCAGAAAACAGATGGCTGTGTGAGGTTTGTTACTGCGAAAGCAGCATTATGAGCTGAAGCCATACCTTTGGTCAGGAGTTATATCACCAAATATTTCTCCACCACCAGTCTCAGTGGTGCCTTATCAGATTAGTCTCTCTCTTCTTTAAGGTTTGGAGATACATTTTATTAATCCAACAATCAATAATTTAATTAATTTAATTTAATTAAGCTGTTTGCACTGTTTGGATGTCCAACTGACCAAAACAAAAAATACAATGCACTCTTCTCAGTGTCTTCTGAGCATTCCTGGGAAGAGAGCTCTGATCTTGATGGAGACCAAATTTCCATAAAAAGGGCATTTCTCCTTCCTTCCTCCTTTGTAATCTGGAGAAAAAAAGAGGATTTCTTTCACTTTATATATATCAGGATGTGAACACAAGAGCCTTTCACCTCTATGCATACATTTGTCTTGCTATTTTTAACCTGGTGGTAAATTCAAATCAAGTTTAGTGCAGGGATGGGGAGTTCAAAGATATTGTCTTGCATGATTCATGAAAATAAGCAACCAGGAAGAGGAAAAAATTCCCTATTAACTCCTGCATTACAGGAAAACATAAACTGTGAGCCCAACTCCTGCTCTGTATTAGAGAGTCCACACAAAAGAGAGCCCTTAAGTCAGAAATTTACAGAAAGCCAATCTCAAATGAAAAATGGAGCAACAGGAACAATGAAATAAAATAGTGTTGCTATGTTTGAGTGCCCTACCTTGACGGCAGAGCTGCACCTACCTTCAGCAAAGCTTTTATCCATCCAAATTACCAGTACTTGAGGACTATCCTGTGCAGGCAGAACCTTCCAAGACTACCTCTCCAGCCAAGGTGAGTTAAATCAGAGATAATGCTTTCTTGGAAAGGGGCTTCATGTGAAATCCCTGCTATTGCAGTCAAAAATCAGTGCAGAGCAAAGAAACAAAAGATGCTCAACCACAGGGAGTCCAGTGATGATACAGCCACAGCTCATGCTCTGAAAGCATTTTCAAAGCATTCCAGAAAAATGTGAGGTAACTATTCCCCTTTTGTTTTTTTTGACAGAGAAAATTCTGTGCTGTAGAAGAGAAACTGAGGCACTTGCCTTTACCGAGCTGGCGTGAAGATTTTTGTAGGACGGCCAAGAACTGAATGTGGGCAGTTCTTCCTATTTGGAGACACCAAAGCAGCCACCCACTGATTAAAGAAACTCTGCACTGCCTTTAATTTTGCCCAGATGCAACACGACATCTCTCAGCAGCATCCCAAGGCAGCCCAGGACCTGCCTGCCAGCTCCCCTGTGCCACAACCTCTGCAGCCCATGGAGAAGAAAGGCTGACTGATGGGATAGACTGCAGGGAAATATCCATATTGCTTCTGCCACAGCGAGGGATAGCGGGTACCTGAGCAAGATGATATTTTGTTATTCTGTTATTCCAGCAACTGTGACCCTTAATGGGCAGTTCCCTTCCTTTCTGCCACTGTAAATCACTTGGAGCACGTAACAGCCCCCATCTGCTTCAGCTCCAAGGTTTCAGCAGAAGGAAGTGAAGAGGGGGAGAGCAAGAAAAAAAGGTGAGATTAACTTTTCATTTCTGAATTTCTCAGCTGGCCATGCACGAAGTCACTGGATTTCATCCTGTCCCGTATTGCTCACAACCCAGTTCTGCAAAAGGCCCTCCCTCACTCCCAGTGCGGCCCCAGAGAGTTGCTGCCCTGTTGTCCTTGCAAGGAAAAAGCCAAGAGTGTTGTGCTGTAATTTTAAACTCGTCTCAAAACCGTTTTGATGCTTCAGAGACATAGAAGGGAATGACAAGCACTGGGTAAAAAGAGCTTTATCTCAGAAAAAAATTGAGTAAAAATTATTCCTTTTCTCCAATGGGATCACGGAATCAGAGAATTTTTTGGATTGGAAGGGACCTTCAAGACCATCTAGTCCAATACCCTGCCATGGGCAGGGACACCTTCCACTAACCCAGGTTGCTCCAAGCCCCATCCAACCTGGCCTTGAACATTTTCAAGGATGGGGCAGCCACAACTTCTCTGGGCAACCTGTGCCAGTTCCTCACCACCCTCACAGAGAAAAAATTCTTCCTAATATCCAACCTAAAACTACCCTCTCTCAGTTTGAACCACTTCCCCTTTGCCCTGTCACTCCATGCCCAAAGTCCCTCTCCAGCTGTCTTGGAATCTCTTTAGGAACTGGAAAGGGCTCTACGGCCTCCCTTGAGCCTTCTCTTGCTGCCACTGTTCGTATCTGGACAGCCCGAGGTGTGCCAAGGCACCAGAGGCAGCCTGCAAGCAGCAGATAAGAAAAAATCCTTGGGGAATATTGAACTAATCCTGGTGGCTTAGTTCCTGCCTTCACCATGGTTCTTTCTCTCTCCAAGAGGGAATGCATGGAGCCAGCAGTGGTGTAGGAAAAAGGAAAGAGGATCCTGAGAGAGGAGGGGGTGTTTGGGATTATGCCGCATCCAAGGAGGCCACGGCACCACAGACCTGGGGGACAGTGCCTGGACCTCCCTGGAATCAGCACAGCCACTCTCTGGGCTGGCCTCAAGCTGAAAAATTGCAGACTTGAAGAGTGAGCTCAGATGGGTTGAAGAAATAAAGAAAAAACAGAAGACCAGCAAAAATACTGATTTTCTTTTGTTAGGTTATGATAAATAATAGAGGCAAAGCCTCGGAGAGAGCAGTTTTAATCTGTTTTACTAAAGGCATTTACAGAAAATGATGTCCTAGTCAAGGCATTTACAGCAAGAGAAATCGAGGCACAAGACATGGGATGTGACAACTGACCAACCTGACCCAGCCAGTGACAAAATGAGGACAAGAACCAGGTCTGCTGGCTCCCCTTTGTGATGCTTGGACCACTAATGTGGCCTATCCTTCAATGCACAAGGAAGAAGCTCCTTTGCAGCCCCTGTTGCCTTTCCCTGGGCTTAGAATTAAAAGCCAAACACGGTTAGAGGGGGAAAAAAGGGTTTTAGCTCGGTATGTATTTAAGGATCCTCTCATGCATCACATCCAAGTAGAAAGCACCCCAAATGCACACAGAAAATGCACAGCCAAAACAAGCAGCACCAGGATGCCCACCCCAAAATGCACCAGGGTGCACCCCCGAACACTGCACACACACGATGATTCGTGTATACAGTCACAGACCTTGCAAATCAGCAGATCTATCAAAGATTCCCCAACGAGAGGCCCAAGAGAAGCCCCTGTCCTGAGGAACCTTCCCCCTGGATGGGCCTGTCTTGGTGCACAGAATGTGTTCTGGAGAGGACCTTGGTGTCTGGGGCTTTCTGACCCAACTGCGAGGCCTCCAAGCTGTTTGGTCTCTTGGCTTAACAGAACTTTGGGTCTGAGCTAAGTTATCAGACTTGGGGAATTACAAGTGTGTGGGCTAAAAGCACCAAGGATACATAAAAGCTCTATAAAAGGGTATATGAAAGGGTATATAAGAGGGGTCTATGAAAAAGCAAAAAGTCATCATGGCCTCACCGCCTTGCAGCCCCTTGGCACACCTGGTCACTCTACCAGTGACAGGGGCAGTGTTTTCACACACAGCACTCCAAGCTCCCCTGAGGAGCCAGCAAAAATCCCTCTGTCCTAATGATTTCCCTTCCCATCCTAATCATTACCCTGCTGGCAGTTTTGATCCCTAAGGGGACCTCCTAGGGCAGATGTTTTGCTCCTGTTTCCTTCCTGCAGCATTCTTGTTTCTTATTAATTGCTAAATGCTGAAGGGAAGAGTTAACTCTGAGGATTTGTCAGCATTAATTTTTCATCTGATTATTAATATACTTGCAGCAGGTGTTGGACATTTTCTATTTTAGTGGTCTCAGAGAATGACAAAGGATCTAAGAACCACTTATCTTCATTTAAACCTCTGCCTGATGGGGACAGTGGGAATAGAGAAGGGGTTGGACATAACCGCAGTATATTTGTCGTGTTGTTTGCTTCTGGTTCTGTAAGTGTGAAGATTTTATCCCATAGTCCTGTTTGACTTTATTCCTTTCTGTCTTGCCTCCACCTTGTCTTTCTTTTCATTCTTCTTCCCTTTGCCCAAGTGCAGCTGCAATAAATATCTTCAGTACATTATATGCATTTAGCAAATATATCTGTATGCATTGTTTATGTGTTACCTCCTTAGTAATTATTTCCTGTTTCAGAAAAGCCTCCTTTCAACTCAGTGCAGAGCAGAATCCGTGTATAGATTGAGCATCCAAGGCAGTCAGCAAAGAGAACTGTGAACAGATCTGTGCTATGAGTTGGCTCTAAAGCCACTGACAAAGGTTTAGCAAAAAACCAAAATAATTTGCAGATTATGTCTGGGCCACAGTAGGAACATAAAGTCAGTGTAAGTAACTTAACTTGCAATGCATAATTCTACTTACTCCAGTCAAATGAACTAACATTTGAGATAATTTTTTCTGCTAAAAATTTCTTGGTGATCAAGAGCTGAGCTTGGGGCAGTTGTATATAGCCAAGGAAGGTTTGGGTTGGCTATTAGGAAAAATCTCTGCATATAAATGGTTGTCAAGGACTGGAACAGGCTGCACAGAGCAGGGGTGGAGTCACCATCCCTGGAAGCATTTAGAAGGTGTTTAAATGTGGCAGTCAGGGACATGGTTCAGTTGTGGCTTGGCAGTGCTGGGTTAATGGTTGGACTTGATGATCTCAGAGGTCTTTTCCACTCTTAATGATTCTGTGATTCTAACTTTAGATCCCAGGCTTAGATTTAGACTCTAACCACCAGCTGAAAGTATCCTTAGTTTCACCCTGATCTAGATGCTTCTTGGGGATTTTCTAAACATGAAATAGGTTTTAACCCTGTTTTGACACTCTTTGCAGGAAAGCTTTAACCAATCCCATGCAGCTTGAATTCCTCAGCCTCCACACAACATTTCCTTCTGTGGGACTGCTCCTTGGCCATTTGGGTCTCCACTGGGACACGAGCACTGAATGAAACCCATCTCAATATTCCCTGTAGCACGTTCCTGACAGCAGCAGGACCCTTTTCTTTTGCCTGGCACTAAACAAACTGCAAAGAATGTAAATGACAGCCTCCCTTTTCATTCTGCCTTCATCTCCCAGTGTAAGCACTGGATCCAAACATCTGTGCTCCAGGAATATCTGACAGATCTCAGCACTGGGCTTCGCATAACAGGTGAAGCCCTGAAGTAGGTCAGCGTGGATCAGTGAGTCGAGCTTCTGTATCTCTGGCAAATCCTTTAAAAAAACCTTGCTTTGTATCCATAAAGTTTGTATATATTTAGTATCTACTTAAAAATGTTAGTTCTGCTAGAGCAGGGTGGAGATCTATGCCTTTAAAGGCAGCCAGAGCAGCTGGTGAATATGCTGAGTTAAGAGTACCACCAAGAGGCCAGTAAGGAGATGGCTGAGGAGGTTTAATTGCATTTCACCAGGAGCAGAGAGGCCTCCTTAACACGAAAGGTGAAGTCTGGGAAAGAAAAACCGGGAAGTAGATTTTTAATAACCAGTTGAGCCCCTCTCTGGCATTATTTTGTGGCAGCAGGATTGAAGAGTAGGAAGGAGACAGGGCCGTGCCTGCTGTATAAATAGTAAAGCATAAATAGGAATGCAGCAAGCACTGAAAAATGCTTCAGTGAGCGCCCTGCATGCCAGGGCTTTGCCACTGCTGCAGCAGTACAAGGGATACAGTCAGGACACCCCCAACCCTAAAAAGCCCAGGTCTCTTGTCACATCATCAGTAGAAAATATTCCTTTGCAGGGTAATCAGATCAGACTTTGTGTTGTATCATTGCACAGGGCAGCCACAGTTATCTCAATAAACAGCAGCTTTTTTAACCACAGTTTCCTTTCAAGCAGCGCTTTACAGAGAACACCTCTCCTTTTTCCACAGCAAAACTCAGATCAGCTGAATGTGACTAGAATTATAAAGAAAACTAATATTTTTCAACATAAATTAGCTGAGAAGCCACCAAATCTGAGTACTTCCAAGACACACACTGACTTAATAAGGGTGAGCTCAGCACTGCTTCAAGCATGAAGATGTGAGGACCAGGATGAGGCTGCTCGGCATTTAATGAAGGAAAATTCCAAAGCTGGACCTATACTAGCAAGAAACAGTGTCAGAGACACTGTTAAACACTCAGAGTTAATTATCTATTCTGCTAAACCAGTCCCTGGTGCTGCTGCAGGCTGGAGTAGCTCATTATCCTGTGCAATTCCCGCACAACTCTGAAGCCCTGACACAAGACAGGGACTGTTCCCAACAGGCAGCTTGGCTGCATCCATCCTGGTTTGGGCAGCAAGACAGGTCAGTGGTGAGGGTACCAGCCATTGTCCAGCTGTGCTCAGAGAAAGGTTCTGGGCACGTGTGGTTTCTGAGTGCTCCTGTAACCTGGAGCGCTAACAAAGGGTTGAGAAGGAAGAGGAGTTTCCCAGTGAAAGTCTAAGTGGAGTGAGTTATGGAACGTGTGTTTGGCACTCTTGGCTCCGTGTGATGAAACTCGAGGCATGATTTACATAAAAGGGTGGCTAACCAGTCCGTAAAGAGTCTATCCTGCCCTAGGGCGGGGTGATGGAGTAGATAATCTTGCCAGGAGCCTTTCAACCCTCTTTTCTCTGGCTCTAAGATAAGACTTTGTGCAAGTGTAAGTCCATTGAAAATAAAGGAGAACAGTCCCCAAATGAACCTTTGTCAACAATCCTTCCTCAGCTCTACAGAGTGGATATTTTCCAGTTGAACAGGAGAGAGAAGTACAAAATGAGCCTTAGGAAGGACTATGATGCCAGATGTAGGGAATGTACATAATCACTGCTACAATTAAATGCAAAAATTGGGGAACAGACTGATGAAGGAAAGGCATCTGAATTCTGCTTCAAATGGACTTTGAACTGCAGCCCTAAGTCCACTGGATATGACACCTGAGTTATGTTTGATTGTGTGTGTTATGCACAGAAAGGATCTGACTGGTCACAGTATGGCTCCAGTGTTACATTGGGATACCTGCGGCAGAAAAGTCAGATCTCAAAAAAATACTCCAGAAATGCAGACTTGAAAAGTGGCCAAGCAAGTGTAGAGATGTTTATGTGTCCATGAACATGTGGGTATTCCTAACTTTATGGGTCTGCAAAAGAACAGATTTTTTTTCTGATGGTAGAAGCTGTTATAGTTCACCTATTCAGAATCATGGAATGATTTGGGCTGGAAGGGATCTCCAAGATCATGTTGTTTCAAGCCCCTGAGATGGACAGCTTCCACTATCCCAGGTTGCTCCAAGCCCCATCCAACCTGGCCTTGGACACTTTGCAGGATGGGGCAGCCACAGCTTCTCTGTGCCAGGGTTTCACCACCTTCACAGGGAAGAATTTCTTAATAATATCCAACCTAAATCCACCCTCTTCCAGCTTAAAGCCATTCCCCCCTGTCCTACCACTACATGCCCTTGCAATAAGTCCCTCTCCAGAATCAACATTAGGTAATTTCTCCCTCCCTTTACTGCAAGAAAAGGAATTACTGTAGTTAAAGGAATTAAAGGCATGCAACAGAGAACAAGTGACTGCTTTTTTGCTCACACTTCTAGTCCCAGTAACTGTGACCAAATGCACTCAGCATCACTCTGGATTTGGGCTGACATGCACTGCTTGAGAGTTATCCCATGTGCTTCCTTCACAACTTTCTAAACTCATCATGCACCTGTAAAATTCGACCCTAAGAAAATTTGAGTGTCCCAGGGAATCCACCTGGAGGGATGGGTGTTTGGAACACAGGTTTGCTGTTTATGGCACCCTGACTGTGTCCTCAGAGTAACCCAGGCACAGGTCTGGCACAATCAGACACACAGCTCTGGGACAGGGTTAAGGCAGGGAACCTCATCTGGAATCAGTCTGTGAGGGATGAGTTTCTGCTCATACTGATTCTACTCATCCCAAAAAAGCCAACAGCAAAGTTCCTACCAGCTTCAATAGATGCTGAACTCAGCTCTGGGAGCACAGACAGAATTAAGGAAATCCCATGTCCCCTGTCCTACCTTGAGTATCTGTGCCTGATGGTGTTTGGGATACACTGGGCATCATGTATTTGCTACTCCAGCACCTTTGAGGAGTACGTGGCGCAGGTCCTCAGCCCACACTGAAGAAAAATTCCTGTGATGGTGAATAATAAAGAGCCAGAGGAACCCTGGGGACAACAGCTCTGTTTCCCTGCCCAGCATGCCATTTCAGAGACCTTGGAATTCCTTGAGAGCTAAAGAAATTAAAGCAGGAGAATTGAAACACGCCTCCGTGGGACGCCAAGACACGGAACAGTTTCGCTGGCTTGTATTTTTCATCCTCTGTGGCTGTTTCAAAAATCTCTTTAAATATTAAAGACAACAATATTTATTTTAGTGATATAATGTGTGCAGTGCAGTGAGATTTCCATTTGTGTGTTTAGCACAAAAAACAGTTTGAAGTCTGTTATATAAAAGTATTTTTAGACCTGAAAAACAAAGAGTGCTGGAGCTTTTTAGTAACTCAGCTTTCTGGGGTTTTTTAGGGCTCCTGCCATGTGGATCTTCTCCAGGTCTAGAATTAGTAGGTCTGTGACTGCTTCCAGACTGCACAGGTGAAGAACTCCAATAGTTTGGCTTCACTGTCTTTCTATCTTGGTGCCTTGCCCCTAGGAGTGATCTGAACTCAAACCTTGGCACAACAGTGGTGTAAGGAAGACATTCACAGTTCACAGAGGGGAAATCAACTGATACCCTCAAAAGTCCCTCTCTGATCTCTACTAAATCTGTCTTTAAATTCAATACATAGCTGAAGATGTCCTTACCCTTAGGAGAGCCAAGAACCTTCTTCCACCAAGTTGCCAAGGTGTTAAACCCATGTTATTATTTTAGATACCAACGGATAATATCAGAATATCCAAGTCTAATATTCTGTCTCAGACCAGGTCCCAATTATGAATTTTGTTGATATTCCACTTCAACATGTTTCACACCCTTGCAGTACAGATTTGCCCAAAGAATCAGGCCACAGAGGCCCTGTAAATAAAGCCAAGTGACTGTTCTAGGCTGTGACACCAGGTGAATACAAGAAATATATCCCTGGAATAAAGTATTTGCTGGAGCCTTTTTCTTTAAAACTTGGTGGCAAAGACTTTTAAAGATTAATTCACCACAACTTCCCACTAGAAGGGAAGGCAAGAGATTATTGATATTGTCTGTCTCATAATCTACTGAGACACTTCCTCCTGCATTAGAAAGAACAAACCTAAAAGATCTGTATGATAATTAATACTTTTCCTTTGCTCCAGAAGGCTTTTGATTCTTTGACTCTCTTTAACTATTCAAGTACTCATTGATACAGCGAATAAATTATAAAAAGCTTTGGTCTGGAATACTTCTCTCCATTCCAAGCTTTCTCTTTTGGAACTGCCTCGCCATCTGCTCGTAAGGAACATCTCTCTTGGCAGAAGAAAAGTATGGGGATCAGCAAGCAAAAAGGATCATGCTGCTTGGGGTCTTGTGTCCTTGTCGTGGATATTGTGACACACTTCACTTGTAATACAGTAACAATATATTTATTTTTATAAGCCAGATATTTAACAGAGTTTGATAGCAAATGGGACGGAGGTCTAACAAGATCGGGTGGCAAAGTACTCTTGATTTTCTACCGCACAGAGGACAAGGTCACACAAAACTGTCAGGGACACCCTCCCACTGAGTCACGAGGGTCAGAGAGGACTGCCTTATGTTCCAAACAGGGTCAGTGGTTTATGTCTGAAGGATTACTTGTGCATAATCAGTCCTTCATATCACTTAGCTAAGATTTCAAAGTTTCAATGCTTTTATTTTGAGCTCACTATCTCATACAAAAAGGATTCTCCAGTCTCGAGGAGTAACCTTGAGAGGAGTCCCTGCTCAAGGGAGTCACGATGTGCACTCTGCTGATCTGCAGGAGAACCCAAAAATCTCTGAGCTGGTCACTATTTATGGAGGAAAATAACTGACTTACACTGATATTCGCATACTGACTACAGAATTTAGTTTCTCCCATACTTGCTTGAGCCAGACCTTGACCAGCACAATGTCTGGGGGGGTGAGGGTGCCTGCTCTGATTAATCCTTGGCTATTGTGTTGTTATCCATCTCCCCCAAAGCCACTATGAGCTGGATCCATCATGACCAGACACATCCCTAATGTCCAGCACTTGTCGTTATCACTTCAGCGTGGTTATGGGAAGTAAAGGCTGTGGAAGAATTCAAGCCAGTTCTCCTTCCCTCTCTGGACTCTAAAGATGAAGATCTGATGCAAATAATGGGTATGGATTCTATTGGCAGAAAATGGCTGGAGAGAGAAAAACAAAGGGAAAATACATGTATTTCCTATATTTGGGTGCTGGACTAGATGACCTTGAAAGTCTCTTCCAACCAAAACTATTTTACGATTCTGAGATAAAAGCTCCTATGGTAGCATGGAAGGTTCAAACACACCAGCAGGTTAATGCAGGGTAAAAGGTTTCTGTGCATTAGCTGACCTGAGGTAGCTGCCCCTGTGTGTACTTTCATCTTGCAGTAAATCTGAGTTAATTTGAGTCACAGCAGCCCTCTTTCTTTAAAAGAATGTGAATGATTCAAATAACTTCACATTTGCTACAGGCAAGAAGCTTGTGCATGGGCTGTTGCCACGGAAACCTGCTCACAGATCTTGGCACAAAGGAAATATCGTTACTGTTTCATTAATTACTATATTAAAGCAAGTCGCCATCTGAGATCAATGCCCATGGCACTAAGTACACAGTGAGAAACACTCTTTGTCCCAAAAAACTTCTGATCAAAAGAGGGAGCTTCTTTTCAGCTTTGCAAAAAAAAAAAAATGTTTATTTTACAAAGTTAAGAATTGAACCAGAGTCACATAAATCAAAGTCAACCCACATGGCCTGAGGATCATCCAAGTTATTGCCAAGGAAGTCCAAGGCTGGAGGTCCACGGGGACTTGGCTGACAGTGACAGGGGTACCAAGGGTTGCCAGCATGCATCTGAAAATTGAGCCATGGGCTGTGTTTCTGGGCTTTGTGGGTTTTGTTTTTGTACAGAACTGAGCTCTGTAACTGCAGCAGCAAATACAGTCTAATAACCAACCAATTTCCTATAATGGCACTTCATAGTTCAGCCTCTATTAATTTTCTTCTCATTTTCAGCCAGGAGGTAATGGCACTGTTTGCTCTTCACAGCAGAGATGCACCCTGGCACATCATGCCTCTGAGGACAAAGCACAAAACTGAAGTTGGTAGGGTGTAATGAGCCACATTTTCATGGCATAATGGGGTTTAGCCATCATTTCAATTATCACAGAGCTGTCATGTCAGTGATTTCAGAGAAGTGGGGTTTGGACCTGAGAAATCTGCTCTCCTCCACTTGTCAGGAGAGGTTTAAAAGGCCTCATCAGTGCTTGTACCTCATCAGGTAAACAGGGAGCCAAGCAGATGCTTTCCCAAATGTGGCTTTCAGGTGAGGTTAGGATGTTGTATGAATACACAAGCATGGCAGGACTTTGCCTCAAAACCTGCTTTCCTTCCATAAGAGACGGGGGAGAGAACTTTTTTTGAGCCAGGATCTTCATCTAGCACTGCTCAAGAGCAGCCTGCAAAAGCCCAGGGTGTAGAAAGAGATCTCACTGAGAATTTGCTAAATCTGAGAAACCCAGAGTTATTGTGTGGAGACTCATAAAGTGGCACTTGTCAGTCAGGAGGAAGAGTGCCAGGAGGTCCTTTTACTCCTCTTCCAGTGTCAGTTGAGATCACAAATATCTCTACATCGATTTACAAACAATAAATATAAGTTTTTCTATTGTCTTAGCAGCACTCTGGGAGATACTTCAGGAGTCCTTCAAGTGAAATGAGTGAAAACCATCATCATTAATGCCCACGACTCAAGAGCCTACACCAGGCCAGCTCCTGGTTTAGAAACTAAGAGGAAATCTGTATCTCTGATTCTTAAACTTTCCTCTGAAATGTCCAGTTCTCACTAACTTGAGAGATAAGCCGCAGCACAAACTGCCACTGCCTGAAATCCAGTCTGATACTTCTCACATGCTGATGTTTCCTACCAAAATAAAAGGGATAGAATAGATCTTTACCATGTAGTCATTTTCATTGCAAAGGAATTTGCAAAGATGTCTGAGCTTTGAGGATCCAAAGGACACGGAGAAAGGTCTGACCAATTAACTCCAGACTTGAAGAGGCAAAACTGTGTCAGCACAGAGTTTATGAGCACCTGAGCTATCAAACCTGGCTAGCAGCTAATTACCCCTGCAAGTCTGGCCAAGCTCCTGGAGAGGGTCTGTCCCAGAATGTCACTGCAAAGATATGAAGTGTGTGAAAGTCCCATGCTTGCATCTAGAAAAATTCACCCCAAAGTCTAGATGGAACCAAGTTTTAAAGGCCAAGTGATTCATACTTCTGGGGAGAAATAGAGTTGGAAGGAATCCTAAAAGAGAAACTCCACTGGGAGTAGAGGAGGATGTTGATGATGATGGACTTGAGTGTGCAATGCAAGGAGAAAGGGAGTCTCTGGGACGGCTCAGAGAGGTAGCATTTCTCTAGAAAAATTATCTACTACCGGCAGTTTTTCAAAAAATGTGATTGCTACTTACTCTCAGTTTTAAACCACCTGCTTCAAAGTTCTTTTTTACACTTCCTGCAGATTTCCATACATTTGCTTTACTTCTCCAGCGTCACATTGTTGTCTCTTGGGTCTTTCCTTCTTGCTTTTGCATCTTTCCCTCCTGCTTTTGCAAATCTGTCTCTAGACCTCACCATTATTTCTGATTATTTAAATCACAACATCACTTTTTGATAGTTAAAACTTATGTGAAAAATTGTAGCAGGCCTGAATGAAAGCAATCTATTAGCACAAAAGAATTTCCTCTGGACAATTAAAACAAAAGTAAGTTAAGCTGGTAACTCCAATTTTCTCACTGCTAGGCAGTTGGATTCCTGAAGTAAACAAAGATTGCACCACAGTTCTACTTCAGCCTCCTCCTCCTTTCTTCAGGGCTTTCTATGGCTACTTTTCTTTCCTGAGTATCTCACGACTCCTAATGCACCTATTTTCACAGTTCTTTCATGCACTCCAGCTGTTTTCTAAAATTCATATTGTCCTATTTCTTGTAAGTCTAAGGAGCATCATTTCAGCCATGAAAGGAACAGAGCAGGGTATTATCTGTTGTACCTATCCTCAAGACCATTATTTAGGTAAAAATACCAAGGGAAAATGTGTAGTTCTCAATAGTGATCATTTATAAGTGAGTGAAACTGGTGCCTGCAGCATTCCCTATCTCTGTACTACAGACAAAAACAAACTTCAGAGTCTAGTGGCAATTTAGGCATTCCTTTACCAGCTGCTGTGTCTGGGGGACGAAGAAAAAAGATATTTAGACCATGAAGAGTTGGCTAAATTGAAGAGAGATGGTTTTTCTCAGTGCACTGAAAGGATTTGTTTCTCCTCCAGGGACAGCACAGCAGGAGCAGAGCATCTTGGCCTTCCAGCACAACCTGGCAATAAAGGGAAGAAAAGCCCTCTTGTGAGGGTTTAGCCAGGTATCAGGAAAATTCATCTGGCTTTTCCAGGTGAATTCATGTCTTCACTGCCTTCTAAATCAAACCTTGGGGTGTATTCATTATGAAAGATGTGACTGATTAAATGCAGTGGTCTGCCATGTTGGCTGCTCCACCTGAAGAAGTCAGGGAACAAATCCACAGATTCAACAGAGTGAGTGACATCACCCCTCATCCTAACACTGACACAATTTTTGGTAAACTGAGTTGAACCCAACTCCACTCAGTATTTTAACTGGGTCTCCATTGACTAGAACAGGAGCCCTGGCAATTCAGAATGATGTAATGTACACACTGGAAGCACCTGAATTTGGGAAACATAAATGCCGTCCCATTCATACGTTTATGACTGTGTGCGTGGAATATTGCAGCACCATTCAGACACAGATGGGGCTGCTCAAATATTCTTTCCCTGTGATGCAGGGTGGTCACAGCAAGTGGAAACACAGAGACAACCGTCTGTGGGAAAAGAAACAGCTTTAAAGGCAGCTTGGAATTTCAGCACGATGCCAAGTCAGTGCACAACTGAGAAGTGGCAGACAAGTCTTCCATCCATCCATCCATCCATCCGTCCATCCGTCCGTCCGTCCATCCATCCATTTGTCCATCCATCCATCCATCCGTCCATCCATCCATTCGTCCATCCATCCATCCATCCATCCATCCATCCGTCCATCCATCCATCCATCCATCCATCCGTCCATCCATCCATCCATCCACTGTCGGGCTGGAACACTGTGTCTGCTCAGTGCATTTCTGAGCAACAGTCATGCAAAAGAAGAGAGGAGGAAGCATCTGAACTTCACGTGTGTCTTCTGAAACATTTTCCAAGGGGCTGGTTGGGATGGCCAGGCAACGGCTCAGTCAAACGTTGCTTTCACCCTCACACAGCACTCAGCTACTGAAATTACAGTGAACGGCAAGTTGGGCCAAAGGGAAAAGTTCCTCCAAAGTCACACAGTGTCCTTCCTCTGGTTATCTCCAACCCCATGGCACCTCTTCTTTTACCTTCACCTCTACAATTCCCCAGTTAATTCCTCTGCAAGTCCTTAGGGTTGGTCTCTCTCGACAGCTTGCTGGATGAGGTCCTCAGGGCTGAGGGAAAAAAGTTTTTGTTTGGGTTTTTTTGTACTTGACCCGAAGTAAGGTAAAACAAATTCCCAACGAAAATCTATTTTTCATTCAGTGGCACCTTGTTGTCCCCAAGGTAGACAAGTCAAGTCTTGTTTCATAAGCTCCTTACTGTAAACAGAGGAGCTTGCACTGAGACAGAGAAGACAAAGGGAAGAACAAAGACTCAGTTGGGAACTGAAGTCTCTGTTACAGTAATTCCATCTCAAGTCAAGGCTCTGCTGTGCCACAGCTGTGTAGGGACTGTTTAGAATAGAAGAGAACATCATCAACTGAAATCCTATATCCGTAAGTAAAACGGGTTGAAACACAAGGGTTTGTAACTAACCACTGTAGGGGTGGAGGGAGATGTGGGGTAACAGGATGGGTCAGGACCAACTCCAGAGTTCTACTCCAGAAAGAGATCACCAAAAGTGCCAGCCTAAAGGGACGTCCAGAGTTTTCAGAAAAAGAAAGAATTATTTCAAAAATCTCTTGTACGCCATTAGTGAGGATGGTAATGGTGGCATTGACTTTTCCTGATACTGATTTTAAAAAAAGATTTTAAAAGAAACATTTTTTATTAGGAAAGTCACAAAGAATAATATAAATAGTAGGGGAAATTTATTGTATAATGAATTTTCATTAGACAAACAAACTTACAGGAAAGAAAATCCTGATAAATAACTTGAATTTATGTGCACATATATAATTCACAGACAGACACAAATATATATTTATATATATGTCTTTGCTTAACTTTTTGACAAAAAATCTACAGACAGCAATTGCTAAGAGGCAGTATGAAAAGGAATTGGTTATAAAGGGATATGAATTCTGACATGGGATATTACCATGATTATCTAAAGGTGATAATAACAGCATAAAGCACATCTACATATTCTCAGCTTTCATGCTGACTTGTCAAGCAGAGACAGGAAGCATCATGTCACTAATTTGAGGGATAAAATAGCAAAAGCTAAATAGGGAGGGAGGAATGAATAAGAAAAGAGACAGAGGAGATGAATGCCTCACAAAAACCTAACATCCGACTAGGTACCTGCAACTCTGCTCTCCTTGAACTTGCTGACAGTTTCATAGGCATTGCAGATTTTCTTTCCTGCTGCTGTGATTTGCTGGATCCAAAGAGAAGCGAGGCCATGGCCATCACTTGACAGACTTTCCCGTTCAGGTGGGAGACTCTGTGAGCAGGTTTTCACAATGGATAACCAACATCAAGGGGCACAGGAATTGAACACACATTTGCTGACTTCCTGGATGCAGTGTTGTGCTGGGTGGACCCTGGCTGGATACCAGGTTCTCACCAAAACCTCTCTCTCCCCCATCCTCAGGTGGACAGGGAAGAGAAAATTTAACAAAGGCTCTTGGATCGGGTTAAGGACAGGGAGAGGTCACTCACCGATTGTCGGCATGGGCAAAACAGACTCCACTGAGAGATATTAGCTTGATTTATTATCAGTCAGAGCAGAGTATAACCAAACCTTAAAAATCCCTTCCCCCTATCCCTCCCTTTGTCCCAGGCTCAGCTTTACTCCTGGTTCCTCTACCTTTCCTCACCTCAGTGGCATAGAGGAAAGGAAAGGGGGGGTTATGGTCAGTTCATCGCATTGTCTCTGCCGTTGCTTCCTCCTCAGAGGCAGAACTTCTCACACTCTTCCCCTGCTCCAGTGTGGGGTCCTTCCATGTGAGACTGTCCTCCATGAACTTCTCCAACACAAGCCCTCCCCATGGGCTTCAGTTCTTCACAAACTGCTCCAGTATGGGTTCCTCCCATGGGGTCAGTCCTTCAGGAACGCGGGTCCACCACAAATTCACAAGTTCTGCCAGCAAACCGGGCATGGCTCCCTTCTCCACAGCCCACATCAGAAAAAAGGGAAGCTTCTGCAAGGTTCTCACAGAAGACACCACAGTAGCCACCCTTCAACGAAAACCATGGCATGCAAATCCAACCCAAGTGTCCATAGAGACGGTGGGCAAAAGGATGTGCAGTGAATGGAAAGCCAAGACCAGAGGCCATCAAGTCATATGTCCACCTTCAAAACAGGCAAGAAGGAGGATTCAGGGAATCAGAAGATGATCAGTGTTACTTCCTGGGAAAATTACAGAGTGAAGATTCATATAATTTATTTCCAGGCACCTAATCGACAAGAAGACAATCACATGCTGCTGAGGAGAGGGTGAGAGCCCTGGGATGGTTTATCCTGGAGAAATTAAGACTTTGAAGGGACTTAAAAGCAGCATGTCTGTACTACAGAGACAAAGCTGTAGTTCCAGTCAAGAGAGGCTGAATCTCTCAAATCTATTTCTCTCTCAAATTTTACTTTTTTGCAGTCCTCTGTAAGACTTCTAGGACAGACCTAGAGAAGAGCTGTGACTCTGTAAAGCTCAAGGTTAGGCTTCATTTTACCAGCAATAGGGACCAGCTTCTCCATCTCAGAGGAATGAGGAAAGGGAAAAAATATACAAGGCAGTGAGAGTACTTGGTAGTCTACGATTAAATGTCCTAAGGTCTCCCGTGCCTCAACATGCCTTGGCATTCATTCCAAACACTTGTTGAAGGAAGAAAATCTAGTTTTAGGCTAAATAGAAATATGTTCTATTCGTCCCTGTTGCCTGCATGTCTTCCCAAGAGTTTCTCTCAGTTTTGAGTCGCTAGCCTTGCCTTCTGCCTCAACAGCAAGGGGATAAAGTGTCTCCAGACCTTGGCAGATTCATACACATTGCATGGTGTCAGAAGAACAGACCTGCTAAAGAATAATTGCTCCTGATAGCCTATTGACTTTGATTAGGAAACACACATTAACATCTTTCTTCATTTAAGCCTCGCTTGTAGAAGGTAGCCTCCTTAAGTGTTCCGTTGTCTAGGATATTAGACCAGGAATTGAAAACGACAGGATGGACAATTTGGCAGCAAGTGTTTAATTAGGCAATAAATTAGAGTCCCTGAGAGCACAAGGATCTGTGGCATCTCTCTCCTTTTGAAAATAAATCATAGTGTTTGTCCAATGTACAACACCGCCTTATTATACACTACAGATGGAGCTCCACGCCCCATGCTGTTGGTTTTACTAAAGCCATATTGACAAGGAGAAAACAGAAGTTTATTAACATCATAAATGTTTTCTGCTGATGGATCTGGGGGACCTTCCAATATGAATCCTGTTCCGGGATTAAGTTATGACCCTTCCCCCAGACTTCCAGAACCAAACCCAGCCATTTCATGGTGTATTTTCCCTGACTTCGCCATATATTTATGATTTTAGAACCACTTTTTGAGGAGGATGAAGAGCTGGAAATGCCTCTCAGCTTCCTGAATTTCCAGCAGGTGGGATGCCAAATGTCAGATCATATGCTGATATCGGATATCAGATTCTTTGGCGGCTCATTGAATTACAATGGGGAGAAGTTTGTCACCCAAAGTCATGAACAGGGTCTTGTTTTGTAGCATACTGAGTTCTCTGTCCTGCTCTGGGACCTCAAACTTCCATTATGTGTGGACATTGGGGACAATGTCGTGGTCCTTGGTCAAGAGCATAGGATAATGCAAATATGGTGGCAGGAGAAGAGAGAGGGCAATTCATTAAGCCTCATGGAAAATAAGGGACAATGGACGACCAGCTTAACGACCTGATTTGTCTTTCTTTGATTCATTCACAGTCAAATTTTCAGGTCATTCAATTCTCTTTCAAAAATTTCACCTTGCCATCTAACCTTTGCTCCCTTCCTTCCTTCCTTCCTTCCTTCCTTCCTTCCTATTTTTCTCCTTCCCTTTCTTTTTTTTCTTTTCTTTTCTTTTCTTTTCTTTTCTTTTCTTTTCTTTTCTTTTCTTTTCTTTTCAGTACATTTTCACATGAAAAAAGAGCTGTTTCTGAATGAAATACTACAAAGGTTCATTTCTACATCACGGACATGAAGTTTCTCATTGTTTTGGAAAATGTTACCTAACCCAAACAGAACTATTTTCTGAATTTCCCTTAATTTTGGAAAGACTTCTGCTGTTCTTTTGAAACTCTGTGTAGGGGGGTGTAATGCAATGTCTCCCCCAGACTTCTGCACACTCAGGATGAAGCTTCATATTGGGAATTCCCCCGTCACTCTGCCTGCAACAGGCATTGCCTTGTCCCATGGACCTTATTTAATCTCTGTGGGGAAATTGAAGGCAAGAGATAAATGAAACCAAAATGGTACAGAAACTGTTTTGATTGACTTCTGACAAATAAGAAGAGCTTACAAGGAAGAGAATAGTAATGCCCAAAGGCAAGAAAGGAGCAAATGACAACCAGAGTCCATCTTTTATATGGGAGGACTGGGATAATGCTCAAAACTCTCCTTTCTCCCAGTAATCTTGTACTAGTTTTAAAGCAAACCAGTGACAGATTCGAAATCACCACTACAATTTAATAGGAAAATTAAAAATAAATTCAGTAGTGGAGAAACAGTGACAGAGTCAGAATACAACCTGACACCCTGCCACGCAGAGTGATGGCTGCAGTCTGATTAAATGGTGGCTGCAGTCCTCTTTGAAGTGATAGATGTGGTTCTGTTGAAGCAGTAATCCTGTAGAAGGGTCTGGTCTTCCTCTGAACGTCCAGTGCTGGTTATGTAGCTCTTGTTTTCTGGGAATCCAGTGGGTCAGGGCTGACTGTGGTGTTCCAAACTAAGGTTATATCCAGGTAGGAATGTTTGGTTCCTCCCCCCGGGCAGAGCACCTCACGATGGGATGGTGTAATTTTCTGAGTCATCCAGTGAGGCTGGATGGCCCATTAACAGAAGATATACCCCGGGGGGAGTTACCAAGGATGTGTCAGGGAAGAGATAAAGAACACTGCCCCAACTGGTTTTATCAGATGGTGATAGAATACATACTTTTGGTTACATCCTACATTGTAACCTGAGACAAATCTGTGCAGAGTCGTGAAGGTGTTTTGCACAGTTTTGCCTTTGTGAATGAGGTCTGCTGTGCCTGGCTGCTGAAAGGTTGTTATGACTGCTGACCACACAAAGCCACTGCTCATCTGTGGACCATTTTCCGCATCTTGCATCTCCTTATGCCTGTCTGTTGTTGTCTGAACTCACCACGGGCTCCTTCAGCAGAGCAAATTTTAATTAATGGGTTTGACATGTGAGTTTAGAAAAATAGTGCCTGAGAAAAAGTCTGTCAAAATGAACACTCACTCCATGGTTACAGCATCCATCAGTCTGCAGGGTTAGTTCCATATCTATCATTTTGGAGAATGGAAAAGGAAGAATCAAAGCACATCAAAAAACCTCCTCCCACCAAAATCATGGTAGATTGATCACATTGGCAGAGATTCTGCACATCTCCCTGCCGTAGCCATACTCATGTGGTAATTCCCAGACAAAAATGTACTGTCAAGAATAACATCAGCAAAACAGCTCAGTAGTTAATGTATTTACAGAGTTTCTTGTGCTGTTCCTTTAGCAGGCTGCAGTTTCTGTGGCTTTGCATTATTTATATCGATGGTAAAAGGATGTTTAGTGGTGTAAGTGAGGCACTCCTGGGATGGTGGGTCTATTACACACCACTTGTGTGTGCAATAACACAGACCCAATCCTATTATCTTAATCAGTCAGTTTGCAGGCCCCTCAAATCAGAGATGACCTGGGGAGGGGAAACAAGGATCAGATGTTCACTTTTATTTTCAGTGAAAGCAACAGGAAGCATCCAATTTAGAAATTAAAAGGCAGATTTAAAGAAACAAAAAAGACCAACACATAGTTCTTCACATAATTAATCTGTGAAACTTCTAATCACAGGCAATAAATATATGTTGGAAATAGTGCACTAACCTTCTACAGGAGTGATCCCCCCATGCTGTCACTTTCTTGCAGAACTAAGGATGTGAAGGGAGAAAGGGTGAAAAGAAGATGGAGAATTTTTTTTTTTTAGGTCAATACCCCAGAGGCACACAGAGAAAAGAGAAAGAACACAAAATCCTGGAAGGTGCACCCAGAGCTATTGAGGCGTCTGGTCATGCAAGTATTACGAGCCCTTACTGCACATTTCAGGCCTTGTTACTGCATTGTGAACCAGAAGGAAGGGGGGAGATGGGTAGTTCATGTTGCTTCTATAAAAATAAAGTGTTGTGTTGCTGGATCAGCCAGGCCCAGCTGCACACTTGGTCAGTGCCAAGATGAGTATCTGCCCGCCGCCTCCTTCATGGATATTAACTTTCAGCTGAACACCTTTATCTGTGAATTACAGACCAGGGCAGGAGTGGGGTTGGTGAGGGCGGCACACAAAAACACGGCTTGCAATCAACGGGTCAGCAAGCAAAGAGGAAAGGCTTGGAATTACCCAGCTCCATAAACTGATAGCCTGGACAGGACAGAAATAATATATGCACTTGTGCATTTTAGAATGGGGAAAGTCAGGAAAGAGTCTGGAGCACAAGGCTGATGAGGAGCAGCTGAGGGAGCTGGGAGGGTTCAGCCTGGAGAAAATGAGTCTTGGAGGGGATCTTATTGCTCTCTACAACTCCCTTACAGGAGGTTTTATCCAGGTAATTGGTCTTTTCTCTCAAGTAACAAGTAATAGGACAAGAGGAAATGGCCTCAAGTTGCACCAATGGAGGGTTTCAACTGGATATTAGAAAAAATTTCTTCACTTGATATCAGGACAAATTCCTTCCCTGAAAGGGTGGTCTGACATTGGAAAAAGCTGCCCAGGGAAGTCTTGGAACCACCACCCCTGGAAGCGTTCACAAAATACGTGGATGTGGCACGTGGGCACATGGTTTAGAGGTGGACTTGGCAGTGCTGGGTCAGTGGTTGGACTCCACTCTTAGAGGTTTTTCCATCCTCAATAATTCCCTGATTCTGTGATGCAAGCTGAACATTACAATAAAAAAGAGAATTGTCTGTTGTTTCAACTGTTAGCAGCAAACACTGAACTTGTCATTCAGCAATCCCTTTGATGGAACAGGAGTTGTTACAAGAAGAAAAATAATGAAATGTTGTTCTCAAACTGATGTTTAGGAATAAGGAAGTTTGGTTTTGTTTCTTAACAAAATCTAAATGAAATTACATATTCTTGTGCCAGAAGGAACAAGATGTTCCTTTTGATCAAAACTGGAATATGGCATTTCGTGTTCAGACTATTTTTAACTATTTTCCTTTCTTTCTAAGAGAAAATAATCAATTCCTAAGTGAAAACATCATTTTTTTCTAAAAAGTAAAAAAAAAAAAAAAAAGGTACTTTCAGAAGCTGTGAAAATTACATGTATTATCCATTTTGCTCCTTACACATTTTGAATGCTGTAATGTTTGCTGAAGTCAATCCGTTCACTAATAATTACGGGCACCATGAAAGGTGGGGGTTTTTTTAGAATTTACTTTTTAGCAAGAAAAATAAGTTGTTTTCCTCTCTCCTGCTTAACTGGTGAGCAACTTTAGGGTCCTTCTTTTGCCTTCTATGCCTTCATTTCTCTCATCTGTAAGAGTGTGTGGTCATTGTATTTACTCATCTGTTGTGGGGGGCTTTGGGGGTGATAAATTGTGCATGAGTGATTTAAACATCAAAAGTGTATTGTAAAAAGATACTTATACATTCTGAGGATCCTTCCAGCAGGTTTCTGAATGAAGAGTAGGTGAATAAAGCCAGACCACCCTCTCCTGACAAAAAGCAGCTGCGTCAGTAGTTGCATCACATAATCTGTTATACACAATAAATTAAACCTAACCCCCCATCCGAGGTATTGCCTCCATTCACAAGAGCAAATGGGATTCATAATTTCCTTTATTCCTGTTCAGTGCCTGGAAATGGAAGTTCCTGGGATTCGAAGGAAGCAAGTTGCGTTCTGCTGCAATAATTCTCAGCAAATCTACCACAGAAATGATTTCAGCTCTGCACATGCTGGGGAAAACAATTATATTGTTTCAGTGATTTATTAACCCAACGAGCAAAAGTAGCACAGCAAGGCTGAGTATCTATTGCCATGGATCTGGGAATTATGTTTTAATTAACCAATTTCTCTAATATGTTGTCTAAGCTTCCTACAGGGGAATTGAAAAAATCCCAAGCAGCTGCAAGGCTGAAAGACTCTCTAGACATTTGGTGTCCTCGTTGTGTTTTGGTCTGGCTTAGTGAACGCCCCTGGTGACAAATGCATATTGATGAAACAAAGAATGGGCTAATTGACACATTTAATGAAAATTAATATATTCTGCTGGTGGCAGGGGGAAATATTAAACTTGCTCACAGTCAATTGTTATAAAATATTAAACAGAAGTAGAAGGAGAAGAGAACAAGGATTATCTTCAAGTGAATCAGATCTCTGGAACAGGCCAGGATAAAAGTTCGGAGCCTGGGAGTTACAAAAGACATCACAAGTCTGGAATATATAAGAACTTTCTACATGTGATTGCCAGTAAATGTCACTTTAATCCTTACACACAAATGATAAAATAAACCTGCCGGTCCTATCTGTGGCACATAATTTTTTCCATGCACCATGGTCTGCTGTTGATTTCTCTTTGTTTAGAAGTTAAGCCTCACCATTTCGATTCCAAACTGCTCTGAGAAGGTCTAAAACTTCTCACCGTGCCTCTGCAAGAGGTCCCAAGTGGGTCCTCATCTTTGTTTCATACTGCAGCAGAACTACTCCACAATATAAAGCATAGCCAGATGTCTTTGCTAGTTTCTAAGTATTTAAATTATATTCACAAGTGTATATATTTCAAGTGAGGTTCAGGTTGGATATTAGGAACATTTTCTTCGCTGCAAGAGCGTTTAAACATTGGAATAGGCTGCCCAGGGAAGTGGTGGAGTCCCCAACCCTGGAAGTGTGCAAAAAGTGAGTAGATGTGGCATTTCACAATATGGTTTAGTAGGCATAGTGGTATTCAGTCAAAGGCTGGACTTGATGATCTTGGAGGTCTTTTTCAACTTTAATGATTCTGTGATTCCATGATTCTATGATATTGCATCTCTTCTGCCTTTTAAGCCCCATTTTCCCAAGCAACACAGAAAAGATCTTCAAAATTACTTTTAAATACTCATTCAAATGTGGGCTGTCAAAAGCTTAGGGTAATTTGACCCAAAAAATACGAAGCACATTTTATGTATCTCTGAGACTTAGAGCTGAGTAAATCACAGAGCCTGAAACAGTGTCTGCCATCGTTAGGAGATATTTTCCACAATGCCTTGAAGTATTAGGAGGCAACATTAATTTAAAGCATTGAGCTCTGAGCTTTTCTCCTTTTCCATGGCAAGTTTGTTGCAAACTGCAAGGATAGGGTGGAATGGCATTTAAGGTAGAGTGGGTTAAATTAGGTAGTGGAAAGAAATTCTCTCCTGTGAGAGTGCTGAGGCCCTGGCAGAGGTTGTCCAGGGGAGATGTGACTGCCCCACGCCTGGAAGTGTCCAAGGCCAGGTTGGATGGGGCTTGGAGCAACCTGGGATAGTGGAAGGTATCCCTGCCCATGGCAGGGGGTGGAATGAGATGATGCTGAAGGAATTCCTTCCAACCCAAACCATCCTGTGATTCTGTGATTATTCTGGTCTTTGCCCGATGTGCTGGGCAGACATTTGTCAGAGGTTTGTTTGCAGTACGTGTTCCAGACACGAGATGTCACTGCGCGATGCAGAGTATTGCACAGACGGTCCTGAGTGTGGTAAAAAAATTGAAAGGTGGAGCCCGAGCTGTGTGGACCNTGTGATTCTGTGATTATTCTGGTCTTTGCCCGATGTGCTGGGCAGACATTTGTCAGAGGTTTGTTTGCAGTACGTGTTCCAGACACGAGATGTCACTGCGCGATGCAGAGTATTGCACAGACGGTCCTGAGTGTGGTAAAAAAATTGAAAGGTGGAGCCCGAGCTGTGTGGACCGAAGTTTTCTGCTCTCTTTTCCAACATTTCCTTTAGAAACTTACTTTGTTGAAGAAGAAACATGGTTAGGCACGTCAGTTAGCAACGGTGAGCCAAAGTATGACCAATAAACTGATCTTAAAACAGTGCATTTAACCATTCCTACAGATTTTATTAATACAATGGGAGGTTTGCTCTTGGCAAAATGCTGGACCATAAATCCTGTATTTTAATCTGAAGTATTGCTTTCTGAATTAATTGTAAAGATGCCACCGTAAATTATAAAAATTGATGAAGCTGGTATTTTTAGCTTAATAATATTCCATTGGGAAATTGCATTTACCTCTAATCACAATCATCATGCTCAAATAGCAATATCATTATTAACAATTACAAAAACAACACAATATCAATTTAAAATATTAACCAGGAAGCAAGTACAGACCACATTAAAATGAAGATTGATTAATAATTACAGCACAAGCAGCCAGGAGAAGAATAATTACAAATTATTTTTCAAGCAAGTTCTTCATGAACAAGCAGAGCTATGGAGGTAGGGATAATTGCAGGCATCATCCCCAGTGACAATTGCCCTTTCTACCCTGGAACTGGACTGAGCTCAGCTTCCTCCCAGCTGTTTCCACACAGGGACCAGGGACAGGATGAGTTATGGAGCCTGAAAAGACATCTGCTGCAGAAACGGCCCTTTCAGACACCCACAAGGGAGAAAAAGGGAGAGATTTAACTTTCACTGCAGTTCTGGCAGTGTTTTCTCAAGGCAGTTGAGTATTTTGTGTGTTCCCACACACGGTCCTGACTCTGAGCTTTAGCCACATGAATCTGAGTTTCTGACTTTTCCTGACTGTCTCGCTGTGCTGGTGGGGAGATGCTTTTTCCTTTTTTTCTGTCTTTTCTATTTCCAGTTCTGGGTTCAGTCTGTGGGAAGTTAAAACAGCTCCCTGGGGTTACCTACCTTGGAGAATACAGATAAATTCAAGGGGTTACTGACCTCGTATTCAGAAACACTGAAGTGAGAAAAATGTGACTGTGCCACATCCTCCACTGAATCTGAGTTTATTTGTGGAAAGACATCCAGACACCCTGGTTAGCTTTACCTACCCAGCCAATAACAGCTGATTAAACTACTTTCTGTAGGAGCGAATGGGAAACTTGTTCTTCTTAATAATGTAAAAAATAAAAGGTAAAGTGCCCCTCATCTTCCAAACAAACTGAGCAGCATCTCTCAGAAAGAATCATCAACCCTCTGACCAGCCACAATTCTCAGAAAGGGTCTGAGAAGTGTTTTCTTACAGTCTAGTGAAAGTCTCTACAAAGCTGAACAAGGATATTTCCCTGATTTTTGCTATTGAGGTAAAAGTGGAGGGAGGTACAGTGCACCAGCCAGGGAGCTCTGTGTGCAGAATGAGCTCTCTGAGAGAGGTAAAGCTCCTGCGCTTACTCACAGAAGTCTGAAACCCTTGATGTACGAGCATAAAAAGTGACTTTCTTCTCCACACAGTCAGAGGATGTAATTCTGCCTTAACTAGAGCCTGGCACAGCAAATTAGTTCCTGCCTCGACATGGGGCTTCAACATTTCACAAGTGCCAGGGAAAAAAATTTGTTTTAATCCATATTTTCTCCCATCCACAATTCTTGGTAAACTGAGATACTGAACATTTTTTTTCTACCCATCTCACATTATCCAGGCTCCCTCCCTCCTTTTCACCATCACATTTTTAACTGAAGGAGTAAGTCGAAGTGCAGAGTTTCAGTGTGCTCAGTGCTAAGTCTGGAGCAGCATTTTGATCCCAAATAATCAGGAGAGTCAAGCCAGTCTTCTGTGAGAAACTCAGTGAGGATTAGAGGAGTTTGTGATATTTGTGCTTGGAGCCATTCACAGATCTCGGTGATAGAAAGGGAAATTCCATCCCATCCCATCCCAGCTGAGATGAGCATTTGCAGGGCAGGTGTCCCATGGAAATCACAGAAAGGTTTGGGTTGGAAGAGATCTGCAAGGTCACCCAGTCCCAACCCCCTGCCATGGACATGGACACCTTCCACTATCCCATCTTGCTCCAAGCCCTGTCCAACCCAGCCTTGGACACTTCCAGGGATGGGGCATCCAGAGCTTCTCTGGGCACCCTGTGGCAGGGCCTCACTACCCTCACAGGGAAGAATTTTTTTCCTAATATTTATTCCAAACCTATCCTCTGTCAACTTAAAGCCATTCCCCCTTGTCCTGTCACTCCATCCTTTGTCCAAAGTCTCCCTCCAGCTCTCCTGGAGCCCCTTTAGGCACTGGAAGGAGCTCTAAGGTCTCCCAAGAGCCTTCTCTTCTCCAGGCTGAACAACCCCAACTCTCTGAGTCTTTCCTCAAGGGAGAGGTGTTCCATCCCCCTGATCCTCTTCACGGTCTCCTCAGGACTTGCTCCAGCAGGACATTCCTACAGTGAGAATACTTATTTTTTATCCATCTCCTTTCCTCACTATTTTTTAAACTTGAAGTTGTTCAGTTCAAGGACAATGTTCTGTCATGACAACGCCTTCCTAGAAATCACTCGGTTTGAAAATGCTCACAAAGTAGTCAAAAGCAGTGGCAAACAAGAACTCCATCAGGCAGTAATCTTTGCAGAACAACCACACTCCAAATTGGTTTATTTTAAAGTAACCTTACAATCCTCGTGCTCAGATGTATTGATTTCATTTTTATCTTTCTTTGGAAGAAGAAAGAGAGAAGAACAGTCTGTAAAGTTGCATTCAGATGTAATATAGACTCAAATGTTTAACATTCCTTGGGCTTTGCAGAAGTTTTAGTACTTCTGAGAGTCACGTCCCTGCTCACTATCACTCTGTGTGCCTGTGAGCACATCTGAGAAATTAGTACAAAGATGAGGCACCTTGATACCCTAAAACACTTCCAAAAATACCATTCCAGTGATTTCCCCAGAAGATGGCATGCAATTCCAGAAGGTTTCAGAGGCCAAGGCCCTTTGTGATAAGCTTTTTCAGCTGAAAACCTGGCATTCTAACGAATTCTAATTCAGTAGTTTAAAAAATGTGTGTGAACAGGATGGAGAAGCCTCACAGCAAAGCCACCTGCCAGGAGCACTTGCAGGGGCCAG
Source organism: Machaerirhynchus nigripectus (assembly GCA_013397975.1). Lineage (NCBI taxonomy): Eukaryota > Metazoa > Chordata > Aves > Passeriformes > Dicruridae > Machaerirhynchus > Machaerirhynchus nigripectus. The sequence goes on from VZRQ01010336.1 coordinate 860,856, forward strand.
CAGAGTGACTCTGAGTGCGTTGATGGATGGATGCTCACTTCAAAATGCAAGCAAAATCATTTTGGACCGCATTGCATTATAAATCAGCTTCCACCGAGCTACTGCATGAATCACCTCAGAAACTGGGTGTCAGCCCAGGCTGTGGAAGCAATCCAACATCAACCTGTCAGAGTGATCCCTCCCTCTCCCAGCCAGAGAGGGATGTGAAACGAACCAGGACTGATGAGCGCAAGTCCCTGCATAAGTCACTGTGTGGCAAAGAGGCAAACGGTGTGTCAGCGGGGAATGGCCGTGTTCAGAGCCTCTTGTGTTCCCCCAGCACCTCTGGGGGATGGCTGGGTCCCATCAGCACTATGGGAAAACATTCATTTTCCATTAGAAAAATGTGACCATAAAATGCAATATTTCTGGACAGATATGAGATGCTCTCTCTTTGTCACTCCCGGCTGCTGCTGGAGTGGCTTAACTTTGTAATTCATTGAAAAGCAGATGAAATCTTGTTTCAGTCCAGAGTGCAACCAGGCTGCTCCATATTCATTCCACATTTGTGGCTGGCTTGCTTTGTCTGCTTTTCATCTCCAAATTGTTAGTGCCCATTTCACGCCTGGCATCTTGGACTGGGGGAAATCTGGTGCTGCCGTACTGGGACAGACTGGTAAATATATCCACAGATTTCACCTAAAACCTGGTTCATCCACTACAACTCTTCTTCCCGTTGAGTTACATTTGAATCATATCATCAAATAATTATATAATGGCCTGAGCTAAAATCTCTTGGTTATGAATGTCTGTTTGGGGAATCCACTCCACCCATTCCCTACTTACAGAACAACAGAAGTAAGAAACGTTCCTGCCCAGAGGAGCTTACAGATAAAATACATCCAGGAGAGAAGGGTGGTGGGGTTTTTTTATACTCTGTAGATGGGGAAAAGGCAGCTGGAAGTGCTAAGGGATAAGCCAAAAGATGAACAAAGCTGAGAACTGTGCTCAGTCTTGCTGAGTTGGGTTTTCCATACCACCCAACAGAAGAAAGAGGAAAAATGTCTCCATTTTTCATCTTCAAGTTGATACAAAAAAAAAAAAAAAAAAAAAAATGGGAGAAGGACACATTTTTTCTCAGAAAAAAAAGATTTTTTTTTTTTTTTTTTTTTTTTTTTTTTTTTTAGGATAAGATTCACTTACAACTGCTTTTTTCCTCTGAAATTTCAGCCAGTTTCTAAACTAGATGGATGAAAAATTAGACAGACGTGAATATCTATTTTTCACAATTCATTTTTTAAAGAGAGTTATTCTTTTTTAATCTTTAAGAATGGAACTGGGGTGCCAGTAGGTACGTACCCCTCCTAGTTTTTCTGCAAATCAGTGAAACAGTGGGAAGCATGCACAGGAACAGGAATCTTTCCAAATGGAAATGTTCTCCTTGCCCACTGTATCTGCCACCAGGCCATTTTATCCTGCTCGTAACTGTACCAGTCTCTACCTGTAAAAAGGGAGGGGGTTTTGTCCATAATATTTCTTCAGTTTGGCCAAAAAAATAAATATTTTCCATACTTGAACTTTAAAATGAGTGTCCTAGGTTCTTAATGAGAACATAGTTTTCAGAGTGTTTATTAAAGTACTTATATCTGCAAAAAATCTGGGCACCTGATGTTTGCATTTCCTCCATGTCTTCAGCCCTGCATGTTTTGATGTGAAAGATGCTTTAGCCATGGGTGACAATTCTCTTTTTTAAGGCCCATTTCAATACAAGGCTTAAACACATAATCTTACAACCTTGAGAAGCGATTCGACAGGGTCAGCTGTAAGGAACCATTTCAAAGGAATGCAAAAAGGTCAGCTTCTGTCTCAGGGCTTGGCTTCAATGAATTTTGTGACCTCGGTTAAATCTCTCCACTACGAAATGCCTCTCTTGTTGCACCTGCTGAACAGGGGTAGCAGCACACACCACAACCTTCACTGAAAGCTTGTGGGAACGAATCCATTAATCTCTCAGAAGTGAGAGTGATGAGAGCAACCAAAAGACATTGTAAAACCACACGCCTGTGAGTCAGCATATCCCCAAAGATTTGTTAGTCCTGCAGTGCTGACCTGCTCGGAGCCACTGCTTCCCTCCACAGCCTTCCCTCCACTGTCCAGCTCTTGGGATCTGTCACCACCACCTGCCACGTTCCTTTGACTGAGATTTGGCTGCCTGGTACCATAGCTGAGCTTGGTTTCACCCCAAATTGAGCTGTTCACAGCAGGCAGAAGACACTGATCAAAGTTCCTCAGCAGCACAAACAAAACTGGGTCTGGTGACAGCCAAGGTTTGGGGTTGTGCCCCTGGGGGGAAATAAAAAGGTGAAAACTGGTGGCAAGTCCTAAAGGGTCAAGTGTGGGGTGCCTACCAACAGAAATGGTACCAGGGCAAGTTCCAGTGTGATTTCTACACTCGATTTGTAAATTTTATGTCCACTGGCAATTGTGACGTGCTCTTGCACAGCTCCAGAAGCTTGAAATGGAGAAACCTCCCAGTTCAACCTCTCAAACCATGACAAAGTCCCTCCCTCAATGATTTGGGCTGGTTTTCTCTGTGCTGTCCTTCCAAAGAGCAGAGGGCAGCAAATACCTTGTGTTCTGGTCTCTGACCCTTGGCTGTGTATCTTTGCTCCTGGTTTGTGACGTTCCATTTGTCAACCCTCCAAAAGAGAAGATCATTTAATCAGAGAATGGAACACCCAGAGTTGGAACGGACACACAATGATCACTGAGCCTGACAATACTGTTGGCTTCCAGATCTAGCAGGAGGACAGAAACAGCAACCTGCCTTACAGAGACAAAACTCATTATACACAGGGAAAACGTCTCATTTTGGTGCTCTGTTTTTCCAATAAAAAGTCACTCTGCTCTCTCTGAGTGGAAAACAATTTCTTGATCAGTGACAGCTCCAAGTCACAACAGTGACAACTTTAAACCAGTGTCATTCACTTTTCAGGCCTGCAGCAGAGCAACATGTGTAGATTTGTACATAAACATATTTGTGTGTAGATCTATATCACAGAATCCCAGAATGGTCTGGGTTGGAAGGTACCTTCAGGATCATCTTGTTCCACTCCCCTGCCATGGGCAGGGACACCTTTTACTTGACCAGGTTGCTCCAAGCCCTATTAAGCCTTGAACACTTCCAGGGATGGGGCAGCCAGAGCTTCTCCAAGCAATCTGTGCCAGGGCCTTACTGCCCTCACTGGGAAGAACTTCTTCCTAATATCTAATCTAACCCTGCTCTGTTTCAATTTGAAACCATTTTCCATCTGTCTCCAACTCCCTTTGCACTTCCCTCCACAGTGAAGGGTATCTCCAGCTCTCTTCAGTCAACAAAGTGGGTCATGGACAATCCTCTGTCCCTCTGTCTAAATGAAGATTAAAATGAAAGCCTCAGAGAGTGCCTTTTGGATAACCTGTGGCAAGTCCCACTGGACAGTGTCAAGCAGAGAAGCTGCCTGACAAAGTGAGGAGGGTCAAACAGTGTCTGATCTTCAGGAGCCAGGCAGTAAATTGAAATGAATGAGCTCTCAGCTCCCGAAGTGGCAGTGGTATTTGTCATACTCCAAGAGGCTCACTGGTACCGTCTGGACACTACCTGTGAATGATCAGGCTTTGGCATCCTGGTTTGGAGTGAAACATTCTTGATTATGATTTCTTTGACCGCAATGTTGAGCTGTTCCAGCTGAGATGAGGGCCTGGGAGGCCAGCAGACAGACAGGCAGACAGACAAACACACAGGGAGATGTTGGAACAATTTTAAGGAGAAGTTGTCTAAGGCATCACACAGATTTGAAACCTTAATCCTCCTCTCCAAAAAACCATTTGAGGCTTTGCCTAGGGGACAGTAATGCCTCAAACATCTGCCCTTCATTGCCCATACTGAGCTCCAAGCTGGGTTCCTGAACTTTGCACTGACAATTTGCTGAAGTGTCTGAGATTATCACCTGGGCATCCCATGCGGCCAAGACAGTGATGATTTTCAGGATGCAGCATTCCCTGTGGTTTTTCCCCATTCCAAGATGGAGATGTGGCAGTAATCTGCTACCTGTACCTGGCCTTGAGGCTCACACACCTCCTGCCACCCCTCTGCCCCATACAGGGGTACCCCCACAAATCAGTGCCAGCAGCTGAGAGAGGCGCTGGCTTCCTCCTTCCTGTGTTTGAAATGCTGCTGCTCTCTACCCCTCAGCCTCCTGGGTGAAGACTTCCCAAACTCTTGCTGGGAAGATGGGTGAACAGGACAGGGGAAGGGGGAATGTGCACACAAGGGTTGACACCCACAAGTTTCCCGTTTCTCTCAGTCCCTTCTCTGCTGTCAGTGGAAATGTGACCTGCCCCATTTTCTCAGGAAAAACTGTCCTTCTCTTGACTTACATATCGCTGCGTTCCCTTTCAAACCAATTGCATATCATCCACATATGTTGGGAAATATGGTCACAGCTGAAAGAAACTGATGACTTCTGTTAATTCTTCTAAGTGAGAGGCAAGGACAGCTTGTTAATGAATGACTAATTGAGAGGTAACTTAACAACTCCTCAGCTGAACTTGCTTGGATTGCCAGACATTTCTGAATTTTCTTTTGGGAGACCAGACCTCAGAATGCACGTGGCAAGTGTTCCACAGCCATTGGAGCAACTGAGTTCAAAAGTTTGAAAAATGAAAATACAAAAATAAGAAATAAGAGCCCTAAGTTATAATTTGCTGAGAAATACCTCTGCAGAATCCAAGGTCTTGAATTTCCATCCACCACAAAATTCACAGGTTCTATCCCTTGCTCTTGATGACAGCAGGTGAATGTCTGAGCAGCGATAATTTTGGAGAAGAGTAGTTAAAGCTCATATCACTGAGCTTATGTGACAGCAGAGAGGGCAGAGTTAAGGCCACCTGCGACAGCTTAACTAGAAATGCAGGTATTATTCACATATTTGATGTATGTCTTCATTACTGGCATGGAAATAAAACATAAATTAGTTATTTTTGTATGTTTTCAGATCTAGGGATTGAAACAAATTCTTTCAGTTTCTGACTCTGTTACAGATTTAGGGGTCTCCTTGCTTACTTCATTTAAACCAGGATATATCTGCTAAATATCAATGTCTTCACCTGACTTACCTGCACTGACTCTCTTGGCAGACAAGAATCAGGGAGCCAACTCCCAGCTAGGAGCACAGTGTGAAATTCTTTCTCATGGAATCCATCCCCCTGATCAACTTGGTGCCTCCTCTGGACTCGCTCCAGCAGCTCCATGTCCTTCCTGTGCTGAGACCCCAGAACTGGGTGCAGTTCTAGAACTGGGGTCTCACCAGAGCAGAGCAGAGGGGCAGACCCCCCCCTCACCTGCTGCCCACGCTGCTTTGGAGCCAGCCCAGGAAAGGTTTGGCTTTCTGGACTGCAAGTTTACAATTGCTGGGTTGTGTCCAGCCTCTCATCCCCCAGCACCCCCAATTCCTTCACGGCAGAGCTGCTCCTTACCTGTTCATCCTCCAGCCTGGACTGACACCAGGTGTTGCCCCAACCCAGGTACAGCACCAGCACCTGGTCCTCTTAAACCTCAGGAGATTCCCATGGGCCCATTTCTCAAACTTGTCCAGGTCCCTGTGGGTGGCATCTTGTCCTTCAGGTGTGCCAGCAGCATCACTCAGCTTTTTATCAGAAGCAGATGTCTAAAATGGACAGGGTGAACAGTGCCTTGGAAAGTCTTTCCCTCAGCAGTGATTAGAAAGGGAGAGGACATGTATTTTCACACTGAATCCACGCTAAAGATGAGCCAAGTCCCCTGGCCCTTCATCTACACACTTGAGGAGAAGGGACAATTGTTCCTCCAGTGTGACAAGCCCACCGTGGTTTCCCACGAGACACAGCTCTCTCAGGTGCCACATGGCTGGACATGCCTGTGTTTCAGTGGTGTGGTGGTCTGTGAAAAATGGGGGGGACTTGGGGGAAGACCTTGGCAAGAAGAGTAATAGCATTCCTTGGTCATAGCTGAAGAGTTCCTAGGAAAAATATGAGCAACTTTTTATACAGGCAGATAGTGATAGGATAAGGGGGAATGGTTTTAAACTAACAGATGACAGATTTAGATTAGGTATTAGGAAAAAATTCTTTACTATAAGCATGGTGAGGCATGGGAAGAGGTTGCCAGGAGAGGCTGAGGACTCCACATCCCTGGAAGTGTTTAAAGCCGGGTTGGACAGGGATCTGAGCAACCTGGTCTAGTAGAAGGTGTCTCTGCCCATGGCAGGGGGTGGAACAGGATGACCTTGAAGGTTCCTTTGAACCCAAACCATTCTGTGATTCTATGACGCTATGAAAAAAAATGTGCCCAGAAAGAAATGCACACTTCCCTCAGGGGTGCTTGGAGTGCATTGTTATTAATGATTTGTAATTCCTACTGCACTGTAGGAAAGCTTCTCTTTTAATTGGGACTTAAAGAATCACATATTTATGTCCTCAATGTCAATTAAACACAAATCCAAACCTGTCGCTGTAGCACCCGGGATGGAGAGATGCAGCACACACAAATCCAGAGAGAAAATGGAGTGAGTTTTATTATTTACAACTTCTGCTTAGATGTGCCGTAATTCCATAGGTGATTGGTCAGTGGTCACCCACCTCCTGGGGTGATTGGCTGAAGTCCTACAAGACCCATTTCCAAACACTCTCTGCTTTGTACCCCAAACAGAGCAGAAAAACAGCAGGTGTTCAGATACTAGCTACAAAAACCATCTCATTGTTTTCACAGCTTGCGTGAGAAAGGAGAGATTCTCACAGAATACTGCAAGGAGCAGGGAAAACCTTCTGCCAGCAGCTTTCCAGCATCCACACAAACCTATGCTCAAATGGATCCATCCATCTCCCCAAGACAGCAAACAGGCACATACCTCAACAATGAAATGAAGAATGTCACTCCCATCTACTGCTGGCAGCTGGCACTGGCACTGTGTTAAACTTTGAGCAGACTCAGAGGTGGGTTTAGAGAGGAAGCCATAAAAGCAGAAGCTGAAATAATTTGCTTTGTTCTGCCTGGAGGAGACTGAGGAAAGACCTCATTGCAATTACATCTTCCTCGTGAGGGGAAGAGGAGAGGCAGACACTGATCTCTGCTCTGCAGTGACCAGTGACAGGACCCGTGGGAATGGCCTCAAGTTGTGTCAGGGAGGTTTAGGTTGGATATCAGGAAAAGGTTCTTCCCCCAGAGGGTGGCTGGGCACTGGAATGGGCTCCCAGGGAAGTGGTCACAGCACCAAGCCTGGCAGAGCTCAAGGAGTGTTTGGACAATGCTCTCTTTGAAAACAGGGCTGCAATTGATTTCCTCCTATTAGCACACGGACATGGGTGTGAAGACTTTGAAGGAAATGTGTTGTATGAATTTATCTGACCATTCAGAGTCCATCCATAAGAGCATCCAACAACTTAAAGAAGGTGTGTGGAAAATTAGAGTTGATGATGGAACTTGGTTAGATAACCTACTTGATGGATGGAATCTAACAGCATGGGTAAAATAGGTACAGGGTGGGATTGTTGGGGTGTCCTGTGCAGGACAGTGGTCAGCAGTGTGCGACATCCCCAGGTGTCCCTTACACTGCCACAGAAAGCACCTGGTCACGTGGTGAAATGCATCATCCTCCTCCTGGCTTATCAGGACCTTCAGCAATTCCATTGTAGCATCAAGCAAAACTCTTCAGACATGGCAAGAGGAATGTAAAGGAGGGGACTACCCACCCTAATAACATCATTTCTGCATTTCTGGGACTCATAGTGCAAAAACAGTGGAAGTAAGAAATTTAGAGGACAGGTCAGTTCTCAAAGGCGATGAGTGCATCATCAATCATCCCATATTTCCATATTTTTTTCACTTCATGGCATCACCAGTCATTTAAAAAATATTCATAAATGTCACTAATGGATTACTGCTGCATCCTGGAAAAAAAACCTGCATTTATTTATGCAGGAAATGTCAATTAAATTGAGATAGATATTGAAATTAATAAGTACCCAGTAAAATGTAAAGTGCACAATTGATTTTAGATCCTCTGTTATATGCACAGCATGTAATTACCAGTAGTAAATCTAAAATGAAAATATAGAAGCTTATGAGATGCTTCAGTGCAGTTGTTCATTTAGATCCACATAAATTCAGGGGACACACATTAGAAGTGCCAGCACTAGCATGAAAGGACTAAGCTCTAACTACAAACTTCATGGAAGGAAAAATAGAAAAATCCTTCTACAGCAGAAAAAAAAATTTAAAAAATATGTAACTCTCATTTGAGAAGGTCACAGGCATGTTGGTGTTGATGTTGATGGTGGGGGCTAAAAATGAATGAATAAGTAACACATCTGGCAGGGATACAAAATTAAAATGCCAGGAGAGACAAAGGTTCTTTGTTTTCAAAAAATAAGGGAAATTGGTACAATGTAATGCATCTACAACAACTAACAGCCAAATTCATCTGGTACTTGTTATTACAAAGGATAGTTTTGAAATGTAGTTTAATATGTGTTTTGCAAGGCAGTTTAATATGTGTTTTGCTTGCAAGTCTAATAGGAGACTTCATTGATTCATTCAAGGCTACACTTTGTTGTTGTCTGGTTCCATTTTTACACTGTGCTCATCACACTGGTATCTGAATTCCTGACACATTGAGATTTCACTCGCATTCTACACAAGTTTTGTAGGCAAATTTTTTAGTCTCACAGTCTGCTTTTCTAAGCACAACGTGGGTTTCTATCAGTACTCTTTAATTTCTCTTGTCATCTGCCAATATTTTGGAATGGTCTGTGTTGTATAAGATCAGGCCTGTCCATAATATTGTTATTATATCATCCATTAGGGATGAGTCTGTAAAGAAAATAGAAATCTTTGTAACCTTAAAAGTTAATAAAGATCATCTTTAAGGAGCTTAGGGAGTTAAAAATCTATGCCAGAGTCAGGTGAGGCTTTTCTGGCATCCCTGCCCACAGAAGGCAGGGAGACACATTTCACCTGCTGACGTCTTCAAATCACAGACTGGTGAAATTCTTCAGCAAACTTGACCTTAAACAGCTGCCACACATTGGAGGAGTCTGGCTTTGAATCCCCATCCAGAGGGACCTGCCCAGATCCATGGGTGGGATGCAGCAGCCTTACACAGACGTGTAGTGTCATTGTAGGTGCCATAAGGGATTAATTCCTCTTTCCACCTGCCATTCCAGAAAAACACATCTCTCGTGTCCCGTGGCACATCTGTCAGGCCTGTCTTAAATAGCTGAGTTTATGTAATACAGTGAGTTTAGGATTAGGGTGGATCCTCCAAAGGGCCTCAAGTTATAACAGAACCCTGGATTTAGGCTGTTGATTGCTGTCCTGTCTGTACATCCATATCCTCCACTTTCATAGCCTGGTGGCTGAGGTATCACTACATTCCTCTGGAAAGGCTGGGGAAAGGAGCATCCAAGAGCTCTTGAGTCACTGGTATCTTCACCCAACAGTAGGTTTTAACTATTAGCTGAGGAGATAATTCCCATTCTGTTGGCTTCTGTTTAATGGGAGAGGGTTACACAGAGCATATCTAATGGCATTTGGCTGCCACCCTGCACAGCTGAGGTTGTCTCATAGAAAGAGACTTTCTCTCACTGGTTTCTGGTTTAGAGCAAACACATTGATTTAGAGTGGATTATTCATCCGAGGGCATGAAAGGAATTAAAATCTCCCAAGAACCACAGTGGTTCCAGTGTTTGAATGGGAACAAAAAAACCTTAGACTCTGTATCTACACTTCATGGAAAGATAATTCAGAGACTTAAAAATATGAATAATAGGCTTGGTGTCTGTGAATGCAGACTTCTGAATATTTTTAACAAGCTCTGGCCACAGACATTTTATGATCAAAACAAATATAAAGTAAGCAACAAAAATCAGGTATTCTTTGTAAAACTGAAGTATTTCTCAGTCACTCCAAAATTATCTTTGTGGATGGCTGGTCTCTGAGTGGTGATAAGCAGATGTGTCAGAAGAGAGAGTTGCAGGTGCATATATAAAATTTTCTTTAATCCTCCTAAGCAAACCATGGTCACTCAACCATTATCTTTGCAAAAGGGATAAAACACACAATCTTAGAAGGGAGTTACATCTTAAGAGGGTGCCCATCAGCTTTGAAGGATATGGGCAGAGCCACTGAGGTCAGGGGGTTGGAGTCTGTCTGTGTTTTGTGCTGAAACGTTGCCCAGAATAGCTGGGTCCCAAACTGAAGCACATCCATAAAAACAACACCATGAACAGTGATTGGGATTGCAAAAAGGAGGTCAGGTGGGTTCCATGCAGAGGATTTTTTTGTGAGAAATAAATGTCCTTAATTACCCACATTAACTGCACCTCCCTGACTGCTCCACAGCGTGTGCAGGATGAGGCCACTGTGCAGCACCACCACCACCAGCAGCACGAGTAACCTGTGAGTAGAGAAGTGAAAATAAGGAATTCTGTCTTCTTAACACATGTGCTGGCCATTTGTCCTGGCTGGACACGATGCACCACTGAGCTCTGCCAGACTTCCGGGGAAAACATCAGTTTGGGCATCTCTAACGGGCTCTTAGGAATCATGTAGGAATTTAATTGCCTCTAAATGTCTATACCTGATTCAAATTTGGTTGAAATCCAACAACAGTTTCAAAAGGTGTTCAGTGAGACAGGATAGTGAACCTGGGTGAAAAAGGACAATATCAAAACTAATCTTGTGTGACATCTCCACTGTTCAGCTATCTCAGTAAAACTTTAGTCATATTTATTCCTTCTGAATATGGGTTTTCCCAGGTAATAGAAAAATTTAGGGATACTAGGGCAGGTGAGGGAAAAAAGCTTCCTTATTACTCACAGAGAACAGGAGAATTTAAGATTTGACTCCCATGTAATTTTTAGCCAGCCTTTTCCCTAGATCTTCTATAGGATAAAATATAAATTCAATCCTGAAATCAGGATCTCAGAAGATGGGCAGCTGACTGAATCATTAGGTTGATGAAAGACACATTATCATCATCCTCTTGATGGTAACAGAGCTCCCACCTTCCAAGTCCCACCACTACAACCACCTAATTTGATGCTCTGCCCTTACACAAAACCACACTTTTGTGCATATTCATTTATTCCCCCTACATCTCCCTGCATGTCCCTGTCTCAGTCTTCTTTTCTCTCTGTTTTTTCAGAGCACTAGGGTCAGATAATTGGGACCTGAAGAATTAGTTCATAACAATCCATTTTATCCTGTTGGTTCACAGCAAACCCGTGGCACTCAAATTACATTCTGCCGAGCAGACCTGTGCCGTAGGGGCTGGATAATAAAAGCATACAGGTGTATGCCACCAGCATCCCCACTGATTTGCAAATTGGTCCCCAAGAGACATCCTGGCAAATATTCTCACGGCATCCAAGAGCTTTGCCTGATAGAAGCTAAAACAAGCTAAAAAGGAAATGCTAATTTCTATATCCTGCACTGGTTTTAATTGAAGTCTGCCTGTTCTAAAGCCAGGGGGATGATAACAGTTAATGTATTCTCCACCTGAGAGGCAAGGCACCTTCTTCTGTGCATCTAAAAGACTGGAACTATGATCCTGAGAGGATTATAAATTATAGCAACTTCTTTTGCCCAGAGTAGCAGAGTTTTCCAGACCTCTTCAGTGTAATTTCATAAGGATTTGCTGTTTTAAACCAGAAAAAGTACAAAAGAGAAAATTACTGGGGGGGGGCACTGGCCAAGAATGTCTCTGAAAAGGACTGACAGTTTTTGCATGGTTTCTTTAAGAAGGAAAGTTTATGTTGCCATGCTCTGTGTGTGTCTCTCTGCTGATCCTTCCCCTTTCTGGACAGAATCCACCCAAGCTGATACAGAGGGAGAGGTCTCAAAGGCATCAAGTTGTCAAAAATTCAGTGGAAACCAGGATCTGCAAGATGAGCTCATCAGCTCTCAGATACATGGAACCTCCACAAGAAAGAGAGGCTATAAATGTTCCTAATGCTTCAGAAGTTGTAGCTTCATGTTAAACACCCGAGAATGCAAAAACAGGAGCTCCCAGCCCCATTCTCCAAGCAGATAATCGAATCAGGGCTTCCTTGATTCCACCACCCAGGGCACGATTTGCTCTAAGGACATCACAGTTAGTCACAAAAAAAATCACCCACAGAGCCACTCACCAGCAGGAAGCAATAAAGAGATATAAAATAAGCTTGTTATTAAAGTATCAGATGATGAGTGAAGACAAAATATTCTTAGCTTGAGAGGTTTGCTGTCCAAATAGCATAAAGATGATGGAGAGGGGAGTCTGAGGCACAAAGATGTAAAGAAACCAGCAAGAGAGCATGTTCTCAAGCAGTGACATGAGGACCAGAAGCAAAGTCATGTGGTTAATAAACACCCACAAAACAAAACAAAACAAAACAAAACAAAAAGCCCAACAGCAATGCCCTAGGAACTCCCACTCTGCTTCTCCTGCAAATCAATTTCGGACTGGCAGTCCATGGCCAGTGAGAGACCAAGGATAATAAACCTGTGCTGAAACACTAAATGCATTTGAAGTCTATGGCAGGAGTCACCTTATCCAGCTTCAGATAACTTTAGGGTAAACTTCTCAGTAAGTCACCCTGGGCTTCCTTGGAAGTAATTAAGATCAAGTTAATAAGGTTGAGGATCTTAGAACGAAAAAAAATGTCCCCATCTATTTCAGAGGGAGATGAAACACATCTGAAAATCCACTATATTGCAGAAAACAATGCAACCAAATCTATCCCACTGCTGCATCTCACCTGCCAACAGATCAGCAAACAGGTCCAAGAGCAGATTTACCTGGGATGGAGGTGTGGTGTGTGAGCAAAAGTATCCAGGCTGGAGCCTCCTCCTCTGTGAATGTAGAGTGGAGCACTTCCCAGAAAAAGTGTCCAGGTGAGGAGCAGCTGCTGCACACACCCAAGACACAAATATTAAAGGAGATCTCTCCTTGGCCTCAGCATGCCAAGAACCATCTGTCTGTTCCAGGACAGGTGGACCTGCAGACACCTGCAAGTTAAAGAAACAACCCCTTTTGTTTGCCTGTCAGCTCCTGCTGACAAGACTTGGCCGTTTCAGAAGTGCTCTTCGTGTCAGTTCTGAAGGTACAAATTCTGTTCAGCGTTGCCACATCCCTGAACTCCCTCTCCGGATGTTTTATAGCAGCCAGAAGAGTTTTCTTAGGTTTTTTCTCCTTCTCTTTGTCAGTCAATATCAGAAGGATATTTAGTCACATCAGCAAAGTGATCCATCATGTAAAGCATCCTCCTGGCAGGAAAAGCCATTACATTTATTTTCCTAATGCAGCTAAGTAGACATTAATATCTGTAATTACCATTTAAATGCAGACTGACTGATTCCTCTGTGTTCATACCATCTGCAGACTGCTCTGAAAATCACAGTCTTGAAATAATACTGACTTTATCTCATTCTTTTTTATCAGAAACAGTTCTGGGCATGGACAGTGCTTTCACTGATCCTACCCCTACATGAGGCTGATGAACAGCATGAATTTGTGGAGGTGAGGAAATTCTTTTCATAGTCTCAATTGTGTCTGGATACTATGGGGGAAATGGCTTTAAAATTAGAATAGGTTTAGATTGGATATTAGGAAGGAATTCTTCCCTAAGAGGCTGGTGAGGCCCTGGCACAAGTTGTCCAAAGTAGCTGTGAATGGCCCATCCCTGGAAGTGTCCAAGGCCAGGTTGGATGGAGCTTGGAGCAACCTGGGACAGTGGAAGGTGTCCCTGCCCATGGCAGAGGGCTGGAACTAGAGGATCTTTAAGGTCCCTCCCACCCCAAACATTCTCTGATCCTGTATGCATTGCCATCTCCTCATGAGATCCAGGAGTTCAGATCCCAATTTATAAGTTTATTTATACTTGTGCAGCCAGAATTCTCATAAACAAAGCATACAAAAGCTGGGTGAGTTTGGAGAGATGTCCATGGCTTTGTTTATGCTTCTGAAAATCTGATTTGGTGGGAATTGTTTCTAGCAGAGAAAAGATGGGGGAAAGCTGCTTCTTTACATTAGATTCTCCAGTATATTGCAACTAAAGGTTTCCATGGTTTTCTTTCTTCCTTCCTTTCTTTCTTTCTTCCTTTCTTCCTTTCTTCCTTTCTTTCTTTTCTCCTTCCTTCCTTCCTGCCCCTTTCTTTCCCTTTCTTTTTGTCTCCAGAGATTTGAAAAGAGAATAATAAAGCAAACATTAGTCATGGCAACTTTCATGGGGAAACATGTGGAAACATCACATCAGTCAGTTCTACTACCTAAGGCTGGAAAATGGGGCGGGTCCCTGTCTGTGCTCTCTGCTCACCCCCCTGCTGACCCAAAGCCACCTTGCTGGGACGCGGGGACAGCCCGGCTCACCTCACACACACTGTGCTGCAGAAAAGGTGTCCCCACAGCAGATCTGTCTCCTGGAGCAGATGGGTGCTCGATGGATCTTTCCCTGACCCCACAAGCTTTGCATATCCTGTCCCTTGCCCTCTTTGTGTATCATCCCCTGCTTTGCACTGACTGCAGAGCAGGAAATACTTTGCTTTGAACTGTGCCTTCAAGTTCCCTCTTTCTCTTTGAAAACAGCCTTTTAAACCAACCTCTTCAAACTAACCTCCTGGCTTTTCTCAGAGTAGAGGATCCCTCCATCTATTTTCTGGTTAACTGTTCTATTATTTCCCTGTTTTCCCATGGAAATGAGGCCTAGGTGGTCTCCCCCTGTGTATTTCTGTATGTGCACCGCCAATAACTTCTGACCTCATTAAACAAAATGAAAGAAAAGCCTGAAGCCTCATAGATAATTACATTTCATGAAGGCAGAAGACATATCTTACAGGCAGTCCCACTGCAGGAAAATAAACAAGCATAAATCTTGGCATAGACGGGAAAATCCACATGGGAGAGAGCCTTTTACAGGTGCCCCAAGCACAAGAAAATCTTCAGTCATAGTTTAAACCTTGCTTAAAGCCAAAGCCAATTTACCACAAGACACACATCCACAGGCAAAGAAACTTATTTTATTCCCAAAATCCTTAAGTAAACTTTGGGTTCATTCTGTGCAACATCTTAATTAAGTTTGTATGTGAGCTAAAAGGCAGTAACAAAGCTTGGGCCAACAGATAATGTACTGAGTTTTTTAGCTGATTTAAATTCTGAATCCAGAAAGTATTTATAATTTCTTGGTAGTTATTTGCTTGTTTGTGTGACTTCAAATTCACACAGTGATTCCTTCTCTGCATAAAGAAGAGAAGCTTCTCAAAGCTCTGGCCATTCACTTACCTTTAAAGTGAACAAGATTCATTTACTCAGCTCTTAGCCAGAGGTCTAAAGATCTCTACCACTCACCCTCCCAGCCTCCATAAAGACATCTGTTAAATCTCTCCTTGGCCCTGCTCTCCTTTTACCTCTCTTTGAGCCAGGACTCTCTTTCCCTTTGTCAGTAGGATGGCAGCAAAGGAAATTGCACTAAATTCTCATTGAAGTCCCCATATGAGATTACCTCTTGCTTAGGAACTTGGAAGTTACTGGAAAGTGAGTTTTCTCAGGAAAACTGCTTTTCTGGTCATTTAACTTTTCTTGTAACTGACACATCAAAGGCAGAACAAGGGGCTGGACAGACCCATGGTGCTCTGATGGTCTTTGTTTCACAAAGAACTCCAGGAGAACACACCACAGAAAGCCTTACTATCCTCAGGTGGTGCAGAAATTAAATACAAAGTCTCAGTCCCAGACCTTACCCAAGGTTTTTTCCCACTGTTTGGTGCAGATAAGAATTCTCTAAGGTGAGCAGTGGAAAAGCAAAGTTTGCTGTGCTATTTCCTATAGGAAAGAGACAATAATTGCTGAATATCATTTTTTTCCCATTTTCCTACTCATGCAGTAGTTTCCAATGCCTTTTCTTTTTCTTTTTTTTTTGGGCTTGCACTGCTGCTGCCCATAAAAGACTGCCCAGTTTCTTTGACACAAAGCAAATCGCTGCTTTTTTTTTTTTCTATTCCGCTTCTTGGATTTGTTTTATTTCTTGCTCAGTTTAGGGATCAGCTATTCTTTCTCCTGTTGGGATTTGCTTTTCTCATCTACGAATTACTGGCTTTATTTATGTGGTAGTGTCAAAAGGGTTCACAAACACAGAGCTTGTTAAGATTCGTGCGTGTGAATGTGTCCCTTTTCTTTAGGTTAGGACAATAATGAAGATTATTAATGGTTCTCCCCCAGAGCAGGACTCTAATCTGGCACAGCCTCCTTCAAAGGCAGCAGCAGACTGCAGAGAACAAGATAAACTATGCACACCCTAACTCACGGTGACCTTTCTTTCTTCTGCAAAAACTACCAGTTTAAGAAAAATCTCCACAGTCATAAATCACCATCACTCACCACTGTTTGGAAAGAGCTGGATGATTTTGGTACATTTATCATGGTTTAAGGAATTTTGACATGTTGTTCTCCTCTGAGCGTTAAGGTTCTTTTATTTGTGTTTGTTTCCTCCCACCACACGCACGCATTGCAGGAGGTTGCACAGAAAAGTGACAATATCAATTGCCAGGGGGGAGAGGAGGCACACTGTCCGTGCTCCTTGAAGATGAAAACACTGAAGGAATTTGACCTTGACTGAAGGAGCTTCCGTGGAAGATTAGAAAAATAACAGCTCACTAAACAGATGCCAGGTCATAATTACCACTAATGGCCACCTCATGCGTCATTCCAGGCACCTCACAACAAAAAATGTTATCTTTTGACAAAGCTGTTGGCAACCACATGTGGAAAAAAATTTAAGGTTTTACACATTATTTTCTAGCTTTTTTTTACAGCCTGAGAGTTACTTAACTTGACTGTAAGTAAATAAACCACTGAAGACAGGCAAGTAGTCCAAAAGTGAGAAAAATGTTTGTATGCTATGAAACTATCTGTGGATAGTAAGATTTATAACTAGAAGGGATAAAAAAATGGGATTTCTGCAGTACTGAAAAATTGTATGGTTTTTTCTGCCTCAGTGTGGGACTTAGAACATACACAATATTTCTTTAAAAATGGAAGTCATGAAAAAGTGCAATTCATAATTGCTCATTTGAGTATTCCTTTGGTTTATAAAAAAATATCTCCACTCTCTGGTATAAACATTTTTCCTTTTTTTTCATTCATTAATTGCAACTAAATACTTCTAGCCTTTTTGATTTGACCTCAACCTATTTGCAACTTTCTCCTGTTAAACTGAATGGTAAATCATGAGTCCCTGTCACTAAAAGTATTTATGGAATATTGGGTTTCACAAATTGCTCCAGTAGCCATTTAAAGATTTCTCTGGGAGCAGAGAGAAAAATATTGGCCTATTCTTCTACAGAGTCATCCTCCAAGGAGAGCTTTGAATGTGGATGGCACAGCTCTGGCAGTCAGGTTGATTTTAAACTAATTCAGCTGGGGCAAAGAGAGGAGTACCACAGAGTGGGATGTGGAGTGTTCTCAGGTTGTCTCAATTTCAAATCCACACTGAGGCTGACTTTGGCTGCACCAGCACAGCACCCAGAGCTGTCCAAAGTGTGGAAATTTCAGGAGACCTCAGCATGGCGCTTTAGCTCAAGGAGATCTGGTCATCACAGTCACAGGTATTGAAGGCAAGTCTTTGACCTTTAACTCTAGTGGAAGTTGTCCTTGCCCATGGCAGCAGGGTAGAACTGGATGATCTTTAAGGCCCCTTCCAACCCAAACCATTCTATGATTTTTCATGTGAAACAGCTTCATTTATTTCAAAAACATCTGAGAATTATGGGAAGTGTCTCTTTCAGCAAGGTTTCTTAATATGGAGACAAGTGTTTGAGAATAATTATGAACACCTTTTCTAATATTGCTTGCTGTCTGCACTCTGCTGTCACTGTAGCATAGAAAAGAAATCATTTAATTGGAAAGAAAATCCTCTGTTTTAATAGGGAATACCTCTTTTCAAGGATTTACTATATTTTGTCAGTTCACAGCATTTTCCTGTGTTGAAACAGTTTATTACATCCTCCTAGACCTGCCACCTTTGAAAAACAAACTGAGTCTACAAAAACCAGTCAGAGAACGTCTGTTTTTCACCCTAGCTTGGAATTACTCTCTTCTTCTCACATCACAATTACTTTTGATGCAAATTTCTGGATTGAGATTGATAAATAGATGGTATCTGGCTGAGATATTCACAGTGGAGCCTGGCTAAGCACAGGGTCTCCAGGGGAAAGCCTTAGGACGAAATATTGCTGCACTATTGCCAACAGCGATGAAGTGAGATTTTAGGGTCTAAAGTACATCTGTGAGAGAGATCAGAGGTGGAGAAGATTTATCTCTCTCATTCAGTGCAGCTCCACACAGTTGGCAAGGACTGAGCTGGCTCAGGGAGATCAGGACTAGAGGTGGATGCTCAGGTCCGTGCCCAAGTTAAATCATTTCCCTGAGCCCTCTTTTTCTTAGTTCCCTTTCCATTTTGCCCTAGAAAAACTTCCAGTGGAGTGAGATAACAAAACAAAGGCTTTTTTTTGCATTATGAAAAGTACTTTTCCTCTAAAGATAACTTAGGACAGACAGATAAAGCCCAGAATTACATCAGCAGTGCAGCCGAAGCCTCGGAGTCACCATTTCTGTTGATCAGGAAAAACCAAGGGGTGAAGCTGAACCACTCACAGTAACTGTCTCCAAGACAGAGGATGAACAAGGTATTCCCACGAGGGATGAAGGCTCATGGCATCAGAATTCACAAAAATATTTTCTTGTGCATGAGGCTCTAAGCCACTGTCAGTCAATGCCAGACTGAAACATATCTGAGAGCAGACAGACAAATTTATAGGAGTATGAATATATTGACTCATTAAGATTTGGACTAAAAAGATGCATAAGTCTGGAAATCAGCAACAGTTTGAAAGAAAAAATGATATTAAAACATCATCAGCCAAAAGCTATATCCCCATTGTAACAACAAACACTAGATGAAATAGATAATGGAACTGAGAAAGGATTAAGCAGTGTGAAAACAGATCCTCTGGATAAAAATGAACTCTTAACACTACAGACAATTATTATCACTCTTCTCTCATGCCCTGATGCCCTGACTTGGCCTTCTTGCCGTTGTCAGGCTCAAGGAAAGTACACAACCAAAATCTACATTTTGATTGAGTTGCCCGAGTGAACAGAAAATATTCATATCAAGGAAATAAGGTGAAATCGATGGCATGCTGAGAAGCAAAGACAATAGAAGCTATCAAAATCCAAGCACTAATTTTGTTTAGAAAAGAAAAATAATTTTGAATTTGCATAATCTTGAACTAGAATGACTATAGCTTAGAGAAATTAATTAAATTTGCCTGCAAATTTTCCCTATTGTTACAACTGTGGTAAAAGGCCAAGCAAACTATTTCTTGGGTAATTTATTAAAAGAATTTAACTTCTTCATATGTGCAAACTGCATTTAACAGCTTTTGATTTTTTCAAATTTCCTTGCGACGCAAAATGATTTGATCCAAATATGGACTAATAGTTTCTGGCAGACTTCTCAGAAACCAGTAATGGCCTTGAGGTTTGTAAATTTACTTATTTCGTTCAGCGTTTGGCCAACACACATTCTGTGGCAGTGCTTATGACGACCATGAAGCTCCCAAGTTTGCTTTGCAAATATTTCCTGTCTAAATGGACACGCATAAGATGTGAGATGGGCCAGGGCAGGCACAGCAGGTATTGATATCTCTGCGTAATCTAATTCATGAGATTGATTTATTATGTCAAAAAGTAAATATGGAAACTTCTCTCTGCTTGGTGTGCTGTCCAGAGTGCAGAACAACAAACTGACCTAGTGCCCACTCCAAATACAAGAGTGAAAATGCAGTCACAAACATACTAAGAAGTGACCCCAACAAGCTGTCTGACTGCTGGACATCTTCTTTAGGTCTACAAAGAGAATCTTAAGGAGGCTGTGAAGAACAGTTCAGGGGTTTCTTGGTTGCTTGCTGATAGCATCTTCATATAAGCAAAGAAACAGCACAGAAACTGTTGAAAATTAGGCAAGGAAGGTAGGAAAACCATCATCAGGGGACAGCAGATTATGGACTGGACATGGCAGGAGCACAAAGGAGGCGACAGGCGCTGAAAGTGAGTAAAAGCAGTTTCTTTCTGGCTTTCTGATTAACGTTCTCCAAAATCTTTACTCTTTCCCCTCATTACTCCAATGCAAGGCAGTGCAAGCATCCCAACAGAGCCTGCAGGAGGTGAGGTAGGCAAGGAACGCTCAAGAAGTCTGTTAGTGAACTGAGCCCTGGACTTTCGTTATTCTTCTCCAGTTGGAAAATACCAGATGTCATCTCCACTCAGGCCTGAATGTAGGAGTACCCATGGTCTGCAAAGGGTAGCAGAGCAGGGGGGATATGATGGAGTCACAGCATTAGAAATGCATTATGACTGATATTTTTATTATTTTCCCTTGTCAAAACCCTATCACTAATCACAGTCCCTATTCCTGCAGACTCACCAGCTGTGGAAACCCAGACCAAGGAAATGTGCAAGCCCTTCCCCAAGCTGGTGAACATACAAGCCACAAAAGGTGGGTGCAGCAGGATCATAGAATCATAGAATCATGGAATGGTTTGGGTTGGAAAGGACCTTCAAGACCATCCAGTTACCACCCCCTGCCATGGGCAGGGACACCTCCCACTAAACCAGGCTGCTCAAAGCCCCATCCAACCTGACCTTGAAAACTTCCAGGGATGGGGCACCCACAGCTTCTCTGAGCAACCTCTTCCAGTGCCTCCCCACCCTCACAGGGAAGAATTTTTTCCTAATATCCATGGAGGGGAGGAAGGAGTATTCCTGACTTGTCCAAATTCACTCATCAGTAGCCTAACTGCCATCATCCAATTGAATCAAAAGGGATTAGAAATGAAGAGCAAGGGAGGTCTTTCCAAGGGTGAGACATTTGGGAAAAGATATAAATCTGCCTTCAAGGAACCTAAACATAAGTCAGCAGAAGCAGCACTGACCACATGGATGGAAGTAAAGAAGAAGCTTCTCGGTAGCACTGAGGCCCGATGGGTTTGGAACAGTCCTTACAGGCTTTGGAAACAAACCCAAGGCCCATTCACAGGTGCTAGAAAGCACTAGATGTCACAGAGATAATGATTTAATTGCTCCAGTGTCTCGCTGGTCCCATGGGGATAATGTTACTTTCTTTAGAGAGTTGTTGTAAGTAAGAAACCCAGACTTTACCAATCAGAAGATGGATATTAGGAAAAAATACCTTCTCTTAAAGAGTGGTTAAGCATTAAAACAGGCTCTTCAGGGAAGTGGTGGAGTCACCATTCCTGGAAGTGTTCAAAATATGAGGAGATGTGGGACTTTGTGACATGGACTAGTGGGCATGGTGGTGTTCAGTCAACGGTTGGACTCGACGATCTTGGAGGCCTTTTCCAACATTAATGATTTTATTATTCTATGAAATATTCATATTTTGCACCATTTTGCTTGAAAAGCTGGTCTCCTACATATATTAAATCAGGTAGTCTCCTTGGGGTTGACACTGGAAGGTGGTGACCTTACAGCTCACAGAAAAAACTTCTGGAGAAACACAGCACCACTTGGAAGGACAAATATAAATGGTGGAGGAGGGAAAGGGGAAAAGCCTTTGGAGCTGATAGTACGAGTGAAAAGGGCTGGAAGGTGCAGCTATAAATGCCTTTCTAACTACAGAACAGTTTAGTTTTACAGGCACAGAGTCCTCTTCTGTTATTACCCAGCACGGAGTATGTGATGGAGTAAACGTTCGCTTAAGATTTGGCAGCCTGGCCTCTCTCAAAAGAAATATGACAGGGTCACTGGTTTCTTTGCTTTGTTTCAATAATTGGATTTTGTGGGCTCTGCGTGTTCCCTTCTGAGGCATCAGGAACAGACACAGGGGTAGAGGAAGCAGGATAACAATTTCAAAGGAGGCATCATTATTGCGCCCGTGGAAATCTGGTTCTGCATCTCACAAGGAAAGCTCAAAGGCATTTCACAACTTCCACAGTTCCATGCCTAACAGGAGCTAATCTCAGGAGCACCACCAAACTTTTCATTTGGAGGGTTATTTTTATTTTAATTTGTCTCCTGAGGCAAATTCAAGCCTCATTTGAGCTGAGTTTTAAGGACAAAGCGGAGGACTTTAAAAGCGTCTTTAAGCCCACAACTGCAATACCTGCTACTACCTAAATCTCAAGTATTTAATGGTTCCTAAAAGATATATTGCCTTGTTAATGCCTGCAGCAAAGCATACAGTTTATGGGGAGAGAGCAGTAATGCCCCTTTAGCCATCTGGCCAGCAAGAATACAATGGGGTGTTTGATAACAGCCATTTTCATGTCTGCAGGAGATGGCTGCAATAAAAAGAACAAACAAGCACATTTACAGGGGGCTGCAGTTGGATACTGAGCCCGACGAGGAACCGAGGAACCGTAAGAAATTTAATGTAAATCTCTGTGGCCCAATCACAGACAACTCCACTGCTCCCAAAGTCAAACGGAGCTTGATGCCTTCAGTTATACAAATGGATGTTCCCACCCTTAGTGAAAGTGCCTGAAGAACCTTGAGGGTCTCTGCCACCATCATTTTCAGTTGTTAAGGCAATTCTTGGAAGATTTTTAACTTGGAAAAGAACTACCAGAAGCCATGGAAATAGCACCGAAGCAGCACGTATGATGGGACTGAGCTCCCTGCACTTACTCCACTGTCCTACATGTTTGATGGAAAGACTTAAGTGAATTTTGAACTAAAGACATAAACACCAAGTCAAAATAAACCTACTGCAGGGCATAGGTGGGTTGAAGTAACCAGCAGATCTAGAAAGGATCTGAGCCTTCAGCATGATGAGATTAGATATTATGAAAAATATTTTTACTGTGAGGGTGGTGAGGTGCTGGTGTTGCCCAGAGAGGTTGTGGACTCCCCATCCCTGCAAGTGTTCAAGGCCAGGTTGGACAGGGCTTGGAGCCACCTGGTCTAATGGAAGGTGTCTGTGCCCAAGGCAGGAGGTTGGAACTGGATGATCTTTAAGATCCCATCCAACCCAAATTATTCTGTGATTCTATGAATACAGAGAAGGTCTTCAGCACAGTGATAGAGCTGGAGTTGAAATTTCAGCAGGATCAGCTCTAACCTTTCTATCTCTTTGTGTATTATGAATGTCACAATTCCTATCCAAGTCACGTTTCACAAAAACACATTATTTCAAGACATACTGAACTGCTGTCTCCTTCCCTGAGCATGAAAATCACATAATATTATTTCATTCCTCTGCCTGTTTGTGCACCGGTCACACAAAAAGTTGTGAAACTACAACCAGTCTTTTCAGGCTTTTAAACACGCAAATATAAACTGCTATTAAGGGTACATCACATTTCCTTGCTTAGTGCCTGGCTCGTAAAATGTAATAGCTCTACAGTCTTCCCAGCACTGAAAGTAAAGTTTTTCCCTTAAGCCGTAAAGGGAAGGAGAAATTTATGTCACCTAATTTCAGCTATCTAAAAATTAGGCATGTAATCTAAGATAGTCATCTATGTCTTAGCTGATGCAAGGAATGGAGCATCTTCAGAGCACAATTCATGCAATCGTAAACCAGGATGAGAATCTGCTCCAGGGGAAAAGGCCTAAATTGGGATGTTTTTGTGTGCATTGGGTTACAAACCTCTGATTTCTCACTAGAGAGATCTGTGGCACATTTATTTCCCCAACCATAGGAACTTACTGGTGTTCTAGGCACTACAGGGCATCCCAAACAGCCTTCAGAAAGGTGTGATCTCCTCTGTGTCATGTTTGCCAGCCCATGTGTCACCATAGGTCACCTGAATGGCACCAGATGTGCACGTTTAGGGAACTGAATAATTCACCAATTTCCTGGTCAGTAGAACAGCTTTTCCTATTTCATTAACTGTGCTAACAATATGCCCATTGTTTTTAATGAGAATTCAGACACTTTGTCATCACTTACAGGTGGAAACCTAAACTGCAGCTATTTAATCTGGGGAATGTTTCCCTCATGTGCCTAATGCACATGGATGGGTCTGGCTGAGAAAGCACATTTCTCTTTTTGCTGACCAAAATGAGAACCCAGACAAAGAACTCAGACTTAGAAACTCCCAATTTCTTCAGAGCTAAATTATAGCAGGTATAAATTTGAGTACAGGTGTTCATGGTTTTGATGTTCATGTTTGGCAGTAGAGGATCTTTAATGTCCCTTCCAACCCAAACCGTTCTGTGATTCTGTGATTTTGGCTTCTTCAAATAACAGGACAAAATACTAATGAGGACAGTGATCTAATAAATTATTCTGCTGTTCCAAATGCAGTATTTTCTTCCTTATAGCTGTTTAGTTCTCCATCAACAACTTCCAGCTGGTAATCTCATAGCATTTCATTCATGGGCTTTGATGAAAACCTCCAAAAATTTTTCCACATAGAGGCAGAAGTTTCATCATGAGCAGACTCTACCACAGGATAGATGAGCAGGAGCCCAATATTTACATCTTCAGATGCCAATATTGTAAATCATAGAAGCAACATAAAGAGTGGAACTGGATATGCAACTGAGTGTAACATTATGGCACCAGCATAAATCAGAACATAAACATAGTGAAACAAAATGTTGGTGCTCTGCTGCCTGAAATAAGTTGTGAGTATCACTCAGCTTATGCTTTAAACAATCAGTGCAGCAGAAATGACAAATGTAGAAAACAGAATAAAAAGGTGAATTGAAGCTCTAACTTATTTTCTTTTTTTTCTAAATATAATTTTCCAGGAACAGAACCTGGCTGCCTGTAAAGCAACTGGATCCCCTGACCCCAGAAAGAATTACATTTAGTTCAAGTTATGGTTATGTGGGAAGAATATTTGTGGCTAAAAATGCTTGTCTTGGAACTGATGCTGCGTTAGCCAAAAGAAATTACTAATTTTAAGGTCAACACAATTTTTCACTCTTTAAGGTCAACACAATCTTTCACTAGTGAACAGAGTAATCTACTACTGAGTTTCAATTTTGGCATACCGAGCTCACTAGTTTGATTTACCTCTTGCTTACAAACAGAAACATAATATTTGGGCACTGACTTCTCGTGCAGCATCATTCCAATATCTGCTGACCATCTGAAATCTAAACCCATAATTGAAGTTTGGGTTTTTTCAGTCTCAGGCCGCTGGTTAACAGCATTTGCAGCTGCAGTAAATAGTAAATTTTATCACTTCTTCCAAATAAAAGTACCTCTACAAATATTTATTTGCATCCTCCACAATAAGTTGCAGCTTAGAAACAACCAGCTACCAACACTTATGTTAGTTTTGGGCTCCTAGGGGATAAGTTTCCTGTATTGGGAAACTCTATTTTTATCTGTGCTGCACAGAATTGTTCAGTCTGGACATATTCTGAGACATAAAATCTAGTGTCTCCTTCAGGACATGATTTGGGAAAAACATCAGCTCCTGAAACTTTGTTTTTAGACAGTCTTTCAGCCTATTCTAGTCCTGATATCACACACATTATTATATCTCAGGTTATCTCCTGCATCACTGTAATAGGTCTATATTTCATGAAACACAAAGTTTGATTTCTGTAGTGATTGATACCACTATTTATTGTCCATTTGTGAGATGACTCTTCTCCTTGAGTTTTTAGTGCTGTAATCAGAATGAAGGAATGTTTCTGGTTGAAAATATTATCTGCCAATAAATGCACTTTTAGGATGGCCCAAAAGGATAAGTTTAGCAGGACGGTAATTTACACAAGTGGCAATAAATGGAAAATGACAATAAATAAAACATTTCAAATTTTTGTCTGGAAACACAACTTGGTCAACTTTCCCAGGACTTAAGACAGCACTAAATGAGGTAAGGACAAAAAAACGCCAATAGACTCGGATGTTCACATTAACAGCATATTTTGTTGTTCATACTGAAAAAAAATATTTGTCCAAGCAATTTTCACCTGCTCTCCCCTTCATGTTCTTCCAGTGGCCACCATAAGAAATCTCAGCTCTAGGAGGACCTCAGCCCACTACTGGTGCACTGGATGGACCTGGTCTCTTGTTAACATCAACTGCTTTTTTATAGAGTATTTGTATAATCTCTAGGATATGTACTATGTTCTTAGATTCTCCATGTCTTTCACAAGAAAAAACTCTTTCAACCACTTGAGTGGCTTGACTGAATACCAGGTTTATTAGCCAGAAAATTCTTTCAAGGCAGTTTGGTAGATTAGAGCAGAAGTGCCTGAATGCAGCAATTTGGGATCCAAATTAATGGGTTTAAATTAATGGCAGCTTAAATATGAGGAAAATTTGATCTTTTGTACATCATTTGCTCTTCCTTGGGTTATTATCTTACATCATGTCTGCATTAAGTACTTAACTGATTCATTACTTCATCAACACATCCAGCCATTACCAACAAATGTGGTCAGTTCCTGGAACAGATCTTTAATCAGAACAGTTGGACATCTCTTAGTCTGTAAATCCCTTCAAATGTGGGCGTCCCATGAGCATTTCAAAAAGATGATACCATCTAGCTCATTAGTCTCATACTTAGCATCTTATAAGTGACATTCTCCAGCTCCCCAGTATTCTAGAAGTACAGCTGATATGAAAATTTGTATTTCCCAGGCATTCATGTCACTTCTTTGACCAGCATCAAATAGAATGAGTGCAACTGGATGGTTTTGAGCTTGCATAAATTCATTGCATGTAACAGGCATACTGTTTTATCTTAAATGAAAGGAATTTTGCGTGCAGATCACAGCATCTGAATTTGCTCCCCAGCAGCGCTGTGAAGGTGGGCTGTTCATGCTGCACAACAGGAACTGCTCCTCAGCACACACAAAATATTCATCCTTGAAGAACTCAACATCTTACCATGAAAATTACATGAAATGACAAATGGAACTCTCAGTCCCGTAACAGAGAGAGCCAGGGAGAAACCCCACAGGAGGGAAGGAGGCACCTAAAGGTGTCTAAAGGAAGGTACCTGTATGGTGGTGATCCAGCTGCCTGCATGCAGAAATCTGGAGTCATCGTGTCCCACCTGGAGCACTGTGCCCAGCTCTAGGGCTCCCAGCACAAGAAGGACATGGCCCTGTGGGAACGAGTCCAGAAGAGGTCATGAAGGTGCCCTGGGGGCTGGAGAACCTCTGATATGGACAGAGGCTGGGAGAGCTGGGGTTGTTCAGCCTGGAGAAGAGAAGGCTCCAGGGAGACCTTAGAGCCCCTTCCAGTGCCTACAAGAGAGCTGAAGAGAGACTTTTTCTAAGGGTAAGTGGTGATAAAACAAGTGGGAATGAACTTAAACTGACAGAGGGTAGATTTAGATTAGATATTAGAAAAAAAATTTTTACTGTAAGCATGGTGAGGCCCTGGCACAGGGTGCCCAGAGAAGCTGTGGACTCCCCACCCCTGGAAGTGTCCAAGGCCAGGTTGGACGGGGCTTGGAGCAACCTGGTCTAGTGTAAGGTATCCCTGCCCATGGCAGGAGGTTGGAATGAGATGATCTTGAAAGTCCCTGTTAATCCAAATCATTCTGTCAGTCTGTGATTCTATTTGAGTTGTACTAAAGTAGTCAAAACACTGATATGGTGCTGGCAGACATCTCACAGGACACGCAAGAGACAGAAGCCCTCCTGAAGCATCCAGTGGCCAAAAAGGAGATAATAAAGGCAACTCAACAGGCACTAGATCCCCACAGGAGTAACTGAGTCCTACATTTGCCATTTGAACTCTCTTAATAGTTAGTGGAGATCTGGAGCAGCCCCGGTTGCACATGGACAAGGGACACAACATCGATTTGGGGCTGGTAGTTAAAACATTGGACAAAGGGAAAGTCAGACTTTTCTGGAGAGTACCTTGCAACAGCCCAGACAACACTAAACACTTATATTTCAACAGTTGAATCCTGCTCCTGGCTTTGATTTTACATTGCACAGAAGATACAAAGAGTTTTCCTCAAAATAAATCTCTCCTAGAAACAACAAATATTTCTTAAGCAAATCCCGGAAAACACCAGGCTCAGAAGTCACCAGTGGATCCAGATAAAAGAAAATATTTGAAATGTGGCAGAAAAAACTAGCATTTGCCAAACTGGCAATTGTACACACAAACAAGCAGCACTTTGATCCATTCCCACGTATGTCAGCTGCACCAAGACACAGGAACAGTTAGGGGCTCCTTTCCAAAAGAATTCCATAGTAAGTCGCAGGTGGCTATGTCCTCAAAGAACCTGCCGAGCACCTGAGGCAGCAAGTTCTACATCTGAAGCATTTGGTAATGAGGTTTCTACAGAGATACAAGTTTAGATGCTCAAACTGAAAACAACACAGACATTTTCAAAAAAAACCAAACCTGGTCTGGACCACTGCCAAGAGCTGCTCTAAAACCAACTCTAACTGTTTCATTTACTCCCATGATAAATAGGATGGTTTAATGGAAACACTGTACACAAAACTGTACTGCTCAGGTAATTACCTTGATTCAAACAAGTGTTTTTACACTGAAAGCAAAATTCCCCTGGAGTAAAACCAAACCTCAACAAGAACAAGACCTCTGTGGAGATGCAGTCATACAAACAAGTCGGTGTGCAAATTATTTTCCAGTGGTTCTCTTAATGAGTCACTTGCTAGAGTCCACTGCTCACAAGGATGATTATTTTAATGATGATTCATAGAATTTGGGTACGCACTGCAAACACCAAGTGCTGCACCAGTTGCTATGGCAGGAAAATGTGCGTGGTTTGTTTCATAAATAGCAGAGTAAATAATTGCATGACAGCTTGTTCCTCCTCCAGAGGGTCTCCCGGTGTTGGAAATGGTCTGCAGGGAGCTCACCACATTCAACATTTCCACCCCCTGCTTTTTCCTGAGCTTGTGGGTAGAACCCTTAAACACTTATTTTCACGTGCAAAGCTCATTTTTTAGCTTTTTTTTTTTCCAGCACCGGAGACGTGGAGCTTGATTCTGGTCTCAGTTTCCTCAGTGCAAATCAGGAGTAAATTTGTTTTTTTCAGGATAGCAGTATTACCAGACTCTCCAGCTACAGAAAACAGCAGACAAAAAGCAAACCCTCTCTCTTCACACAAGGGCAATGGGGAACAAGTTGATATTTAAGACAGGTAAAAAATTCTCAGTTTTAACAGGGCTGGGTTTAGTCCTGCCCCCCCCTTGAAAAGCACGTACATATTCTAGAAAAATCTGTGTGATTTTGGCCTGGGTGTTTTCTAAATCTAAATTTTGGCTGTATTTTTAAACTGAAAGTACTGAAATAAGACCATCATCCCTACAGCACCAGGAAGGAAACAGCATATAATGAAAAATAATTTAAAAAATTATATGAGAAGTTGAATTCCTGGTAGTTACCCCTCCTGAGCACCTGAAATTAGCAGCAAGCAAAGGAATAATAAAAGTCACATAGAGAGCTGAAAAGCTATTTTAAAGGGGAGAATGTTAAAGGCAAAAAGCAACAATGTGGGTTAATCTGATGGAGGTGGGTTTTCTCATTGCCAGGGATTGATAAACCTGCCAAGGAAGGTAGCTTTGCTTAACAGTTCACTTCACTGAGGCTCTTAAGCATCTGCTTTATCTGAAGGGTCTTTATTCTAAATAAATGATACTTCTCCATACGGCAGCTATTTGTTCACAGATTGCAACGCTCATCGCCCCAAAAGAAGCAGAACAGCGAGGCTGAAAGTGAAATCACACTTGATGCAGCTATAATTGGTATTAAGGAACTGCAGAGGGGAAAACCTTTCCGGGGGAGGGGGGGAGGAGGTACAGGTGATGCCAACCCCCTTCCCGTGATGGGCTGGAGCCCAGAACCAGAAATAAAGGATCACTGAATGGGACAAGGGAGAGTAAAAATCCCTCCCTGGGAAAGAAATGTTACGGCAACATCTTAAACCCTTGAGGTGGGTCCCCTGAGCTGTACAAGCTTTTAACAGGTTGTTAAATCTCTGTATAGCTCATGTTCACAGGCCTTTAATCATCCTGCAATTAGTGGAGTGCAGCTGAGTTTGTCTCCTGCCTGCCCAGTGCCCAGCTCCTCGGGGAGGACAGTTCTGCTGTGGGAAGCTCAGAGCCTGGACAGCTGTGCTGGTTTGGGCTGGGGTAGGGTTAATTTTTTTCGCAGCAAACAGTAGGGAGCTGTGTTATGGATTTTTAACGAAGACAGTGCTGGTAAGACAGAGGTGATTTTGTTACCGAGCAGAGCTTACAGAGTCAAGGCCTTTTCTACTCCTCACCCCCACCCCTGCGGTGAGTGGACTGGAGGTGCACAAGGAGTTGGGAGGGGACAGAGCCAGGACAGCCGACCCTGACTGACCCAAGGGATATTCCAGAACACACTGCACCATGTTTGACTGTAAATCTGGGAGAGAAGCAGGAAGGGAGGCACGTTTGGAATGATGGCATTTGTCTTCCAAAGGCACTATTACGTGAGATGGAGCCCGGCTTTGCTGGGGACGGCTGAACACCTGCCTGCCCATGGGAAGCAGCAAATTAATTCCTTGTTTTCCTTCGCTTGCATTTGCTTTTGCTTTACCTATTAGACTGTCTTTGTGTCGACCCGTGAGTTTTCTCACTTTTACTCATCCAGTTCTTTTCCCCAGCGCCCCAGCAGGGAACGAGCGAGCGGCTGTGTGGGGCTGCGTTGCTGCCTGGGGTTAATCTGCAACAGCCCTTTCTGGCACCCAGCACAGGACTTGGAGGGTTCCAGATAGCAACAGACTTGATTGGCATATGCTGGATCGAGCTGTTATTGCTGTTGAGCTGTTAATTGACAGCTCCTGTGCTTGTCATGGGACTCGTTTTCCTGAGTGTCTATTCGAGCCCAGTGCTTGTTAGTGGCTGCTCTTTTCTTCTGCTGCTCGCTGTGGTGCTGCTCTGCTCCTCATCTGACTGTGCTGGGGATGCTCTGATAGCAGCAGCAGGGATGTGGCTGCCCTGGCAGAGGGCCAGGGAGTCACTGCTGTGTCTGTGCTGCTTTACTGGACATTCTGGAGCTCCAGCGTGAACTTGCGTCGAAGGGACAGTGACCTGTGGATGGGTCAAAGGCACAGTGACCTGTGGATGAGTCCACATGGGAGCAGCACACCCTGAAATGTCTGTGGCCATGAATCAGCCCAGCCAGAGCAGGTAAACCTTGACATGGCTGTGGCTATGTCTGTGCTGCAGGTGTCCATCTGAAGGGTTTGAGGCCCCAGGCTAAGTCCATGCTCCATCACAGAGATCTTGAAGCATCAGTGGCTGTGTACAAGGTCAGGCCAGAGGCAGAGCACAAAGAAATGAAAAATAGGCAAAAATATGTATTGGTATCCCTGTGTTATGAGGTGATCATGTAAAAAAGAAAATTCAATTGGATTCTGCATTGTTTTCCCAAACAGTGATAATTAAAAGGTTGGACCTCACAGGTTTTGGAGATATTTTTGGAGCACACATGAAAATTCAGGAGAAGTCTTCTACAAGGGTTTGCACTGAGCTTGGCAGTGAGCACTGCATGGGTAGGACACAAACACTTTTCAGACCTGCCACTGGTTTTGCATCCTAACAGATGCTGAGGACAAGATGTGTGAAATTGACAGTTCCAGGATCCGGGAAAGAGACCACACTGCAACAATGATGATGAAAGCAAAGAACCATCTGCTGCTATGGCTTGAGCTGCAAAAATGTTTTCACAGCTCTAAAGGGGAGGAGGGGGAGGCAGAGCCCTGGGAAGAACCCAAAACACTGCAGTGAGAACCTACACAGATGAGAGAGGCAGAAAAGGCTGCAGATGTGGCAGTGCTTCATTTGGCATCCGCTGAGACATCACTGTAAGGGATTAAAAAATGTCAGAAACTGATGCCTGCAATCCCAGAAAGGAAACAACAGCAGCTTTTCAGCCTGATCCAAACATGGGCTCCCCACCAGCTGAGCCAGCAAGAGCCAATACAGAGACACCACTCAGATGGTGCACAGCATATGGGTGAGACCCACAGCCTCCCACTGGGCAGAAGGAGCCAAAGTGAAGCTCCAGCTGGTGACTGAAGAACACAGAGATGCTGAAGACCCTGCTCTTTGCATCTCTGAGCTCTTCAGGAGCCTGTCAGAGCCCAAAAGAACCAAGGAAGAGCAGGCAGCAGCAGCCACAAGAAGGTGAAGACAGCTGCCCCAAAACAGCTGTAGAGTTCAGCATCTCCACAGGTTTTCAGACTGCAGCAGCTGCTCATAAAAGGGAAAGCTGGTTCTTTCTCAGCACTGGGCCAGAAGGAGACCTTCTGTGAAGAAGAGGCACTTGGCCAAGGAAGAATTTAGCTTTGTAGCAAACACACAGGCAGCCACGCCAAGTCCATATTTGATTAGGTCTGTTGTTGATCAGAGTGGCACAAGGAGTGTGATCGCTGGAAATAGTAACAGGATAGTAACATTTTTATAAAAAATATAAATTTTTAACCTGTCTCTGACATCTCATGGAAATACTCCAACCATTGCCCTGAGTTAGAAAATGATTATTCAAACTTTGTGGTCACTGAGCCTTGCTTAGGTATGTTCTGAGGATAGCTAAAAGAATGCCCAGTTTCTTCATCCTCATGAACAATTCATAGAATTTTTAAGGCTGGAAAATACCTCTGAGATCATCATCACGTCCAACTGCCAACCCAGCACCCCACCACGTACCCCCTTGACCTGTGTCCTCAAGTGCCCCATCCACACGTTTTTTGAACACTTCCAGGGATGTTGAGTCCACTGCTTCCCTGGGCAGCCTGTTCCTGTGCTTGACAACCCTTTCTGGGAAGAAATCTTTCATTATATCCAATCTTAATCTCCTGTGCTGCAACTTGAGGCCATTTCCCCTCGTCCTGTCCTTTTTTTAGATGTGGAGTAGAAATTATCCACATGCCCATTTGCAGAAATAAAACAGAAGAAAAAACCTGAGATGGGGCTTGATAATTTCAAGTCCCCAAAGTTAAGCAGAAATTCTGTAGGGTTTTCAGGACTTAAAACTTTGAGTTGGGTGCTAAGAGTAGATGAAATTAGTTGTCTTCTCGAGGTGTCTCTATTTCCAACAAATCTACAGGGACACCAGACAGCTGACTTAGGGAAGGCTCTTAGCTTTTAGGCAGCTAAAATTGGGAGGTATAATCACCTAACACACTCCTCAGCCATTTTATATATCAAGTCCTGCTGACAGCTGGGCCTGCTCTAAAGCACCACAGAAAAATGATACCACAGATCCTTGAAGAAAATAATGTCCCAGATAGTGATGGAAAGGAGCACCATCTGTAACTCTGAATCTCAATTTTGTTCTCATTAGGTCTTCATTATATCAGCCATCATTGTTGTGCAGAGACCTGAATCTATCCCCTCTATATTCACCTGCAAGCTATTTCCTTTAATTGCTGTGCACACAGAAAATCAAATGTATTCTAACAACGCTGATTCATTGGCTCAGCTGTTAAATGCAATTTGAGCATCTCTCTATACAGTTTATTTATCTATTTCCCATCCCTGCACCATCTGAGTGCTTCTCAATCTTTACTGAAGTTAACCTTGCAAATATTTCCCCAGCTCCGTAGGGCAGATGTGGAAGAAAAGCCAAAACCTATTCCCCACAGCATTCTCTTCAAATGTTTAACTTGCACTGAAAACGCAAGTTTACAGACCAAAATCCTAGGGATATAAAAAACAGCAAGGACTAGCATCTGTCATACCGAGAGATGAACTCTTGGCATGGAAATGTCTCATGGGGGAGCTCTGAAGTCAAATAAATAAATTGGGAATTTAGCCTGAATTGGACTTTGCCTAACTTAGCTGCTTATGTGACTGCCCTTTTGTAACCAGATCAAACTCTTTGTGTGCTTCATTAGAGGAGTGGAAAGAATATAATGAACCTCTAATTGTGCTGCTGGGGAAAGAAAAAATATATAAAAAGCTCCAAATCAGATATTGTTGATAGTCACTGCTGAATACATGTTGATTTCCTGGCACGTAGGAGAGCATTTTGCCAGGATCAGGCAGTGAATTGTGCAAATCTTAGCAAGAGACTTTATGTTACACAGTGTGGCAATAATGTCTTGTCCTTATGTAGGATTATCTGTCAGATGAATTTGAAGACCCCCTGGGTAGCCCTGGGAGTATTACATTATATTTTTTTCTTCTTTCAGAGATGTCTTCCATGTTTTTCACCTTCCCTGTTCCCCTCAGCACATCCTATTTTTGGGCTGCCTCAGCCATAAAGTACAGTAATGCAGCATGGCATTTCCATGTTAAATTAGAGCAATTCGGTGACGCAGATTCCCAGAATTCAACATCTAGACATTAGTTTTTCCCACCCTTTCCACAAAAATCAGAGAATCCTAGAATATCCTGAGTTGGAAGGAACCCACAAGAATCATCAAAAATCCAGCTCCTATCACAGGTTTGGCTAAATAACACGAGACTTTAAATGAATGGTAATCACACTGCATTTCTGGGGGTTGGTTCTTCTTGCTTGCCATCTCATGTCTGAAATTTTTACATATTTAGGGTTTGGGCTGCTTGTGAGCAATTCTCTAAATCAGAAGTTTCATGGTGTGTTGTGTGCACAGAGGAACCTGCAGAGCATCATTTATGCAGGTCCTGTTACAAGTTGTGTGGGCTTGGCTCTTCTGAGAGACTCCACTTTAGGCGGGACAGTCATGGAATCTCTCTGCTCCATCTAACATCCCAATAACATCTCTATTCTTCCACCTATTTTAATAAAAATAACAGATTAATATCTTTGAGACCTCTGTCATTCCATCAGCTGTGATACAGACACAGAAGTTACCTGGGTGAGCAGACAGCTCAGAGCACACAGACGAGACGTGATCCCAAAATCTTTTCTTTCTGGGCTTTGCCATCTAAAATGAATCTCTCACAACTGCAGAACTCAGTGATTCTGGGAGTTTTGAATCAAGTGACATCGAGTATTATGGTCAGTTTTGATTCCAGAATCTTTCTGGGGTAAGAATGTGAAGTGAATCTCTGGGAATTTCAGAAGTAGCTGTAAGTGTTTAACTAAATAACTTTTTGAAGATATACGTCTTTAAAGATGCGCTAATAGTTCAAAACAGCACAGCCTCTTGCTTTGATGTGCAAAGCTTTCAGGCTGACAAGGAGAGGAAGCTGCAGATACCTGTAAACATATTAAAAAATGGCTTAAATTGAGCTTATTTGAGGTTGATGCAGTGTGGAACAAATTTCTCAAAGTTCTTTCAATCAGACCAGTAAATGCCTGGTACAAATGCACCAGATGGTGGAGCAACTGTAGAAAATAAAATTAATGAGCTTCCATCCCAGCTGGAGGGAACTAGACTCACTTAGCAGAAAGCAGGATGGTTTTCAAGAAGCACAAGACGTAGTTTAGCTTGAAAGAGTGTTCAGGGTCGGCTGTAGAAGGTGTTGAGTTGTCTGTTCCTCCACATTTTAGCACTGAAATGTTCCTAGTCAAAACCAACTGGGATGGGAAGGTGACAGGGAGTTCTGCTGACTTTTGTATAACAAAATAAAGCAAAAGGAAATCTGGTCTAGGCAAAGGGAAAATAAAATGTAGGAGGAAATAAAAGCTTTCTCAGACAATGAACCACTTGCCACAGTGGAACAGACTGTCACAAGGCACCACTAAAGTAAGAACTGGCCAGATGCAAACCCCATTTAAATTCATTTTTCATGGACAAGGAAAATAGCCAAAGTTTTGGGACGAAAACCAAAATTTTAAAAAAGAACTTTAGCCTAAATAAAAGCCTTCAGGCTTCAAGTCTTAAACTAGACCCTAGCTACTCAGAGAAAACTCTGTGCCTGACCACAGAAATCTTGTATCAACACCCAACATGGATTTGTACACTTCCCTTGCAGTCAGGTTAACTAGAGACAGACAATGCTCTTACTAGATCCTCAGTCTGATCCAGAGTGACAATTAAAAAACCATCCTCATCAGAGAAATCTGTGACCTCCTAACTGACTCAAAATCCCAAATCAGAGAAGGATTGTGGAACCAAGGCCGAAACCACACCATGACTGACATACTGAGTTTTTATCTAGAGTTTCACACTTTTTCTTTTCCATGAAATATCTTAACATTAATTAAAGCCTTTTTGCTTTTTATCTTTCTGCCACAAAGCATGATCTGTTCCGATTTGCCTTGACATGATACTGTCAGCAAAAAGCAAAAAGAGAAGGATTTCCTTATAGGAAATGTCAGCAGAATTATACATCTCTCAGGGGAATAAGAAGAATAGAGAGGAAAGTCTTGGCAGGCGAGAGGGAACAGCCACCTCTGCTGTCCCTGATGTCCGTGCTACCTGCAAGTGCCACTCTCTATCTCAGTTGGTGACAGACAAAGTCAAGCACATTCTCCAATGATGTGCAGAGTCACGTGGGCTGAATCCTACCAGGAACAGGTCAGTTACCCTGGCTGGTGAATTGTCCTTTTCTGTGTAACAAAAAGAATGTGGGCACCATAAAAATGAATGAGTTGCACTGCAGCCTGCAAAACTCTCTAAAGAATTAACTCCTTGTTGAATCAAACAAATAATCACAGAACCGTGGAACACTTTGGGTTGACATAGACCTTGCAGATCATTGAGTTCCTACCCCCTGCCATGGACAGGGACACCTTCCACTATCCCAGGTTGCTCCAAGCCCCATCCAACCTGGCCTTGGACACTTCCAGGGATGGGGCACCCACAGCTTCTCTGGGCAACGTGTGCCAGGGCCTCCCCACCCTCACAGGGAAGAATTTCTTCAAATTATCTCCAAGTCATTTATGAGACTGTTTACATTCTCTACCTACAAAGTAAATGCCTGCATATAACATCATTCCTGTGTCTCTCCAGACTTCTAAAAATTCAGATTAAAAATCCCTTCCTTCCACCACTTGATATCCTTTCAACAATATCTCATTCACATTTATCTTAATTTGTGGCTGAATAAGCACTTAGTGAAATACAGCCTCCTTTTAACACTTTCACCTCCCTCTTTCATTTGTGACTATGTTTGCTCAAAGGAGCCCTCACTAAGTTTTCAGAGCTATTTGTACCTCCAGATTTGGTCTCAGCAGTTTCTAAAATTTACCACTTATTTTCAATCTGCTTTCCCTGCTTAGTAAGCAGACCAGTGTTTTCACCTCCCTCACTCTTTACCTTTCTAGATTTTATTCATGGTGCTTTATTTTCAGTGAAGGTCCTTCCTCCATGCTGGTCTTTATTTACTGGTGCCAGCAGCAGCGTTGCCTCTGCTAAAATTGTCCCTGTGCAAGGGCCAGATCCTCTCCTTTGTCAAGTTGGATTTTTGAGACTTCTCACCAAGCCTACATACTAAAAATCTGAAAACAGCCTTGCCCCCGAACAGTGATGGAACTTAAATTTTGTTCAACATGAAAGCAGATCATCCTTCTTCCAGCAAAGATGAAAAAAAAAATTGGGGCTGCTTCTGCTTTAGTGATGAGCTGGTTTCCAGACAGAAGCCACTACCAGGAATTGTATTTTCAAGCAAGAATTTTTTAAGGGGGGGAGGTAAGGAATGCCTTCATTGAACTCTAGAAAATTGACTCATGTGACTAAAAGTGTTTTTTCACTTGTTCGTAGAATCAGAATGGTTTTGGTTGGAAGGGATTTTAAAAGGCATCTTGTTCCAGTCCTCCCTGCCATGGGCAAGGACACCTTCCACTATCCCAGGCTGGTCCAAGCCTTGTCCAACCTGGCCTTGAACACTTGCAGGCATGGGGCAGCCACGGCTTCTGTGCCATAGAACCCTGTTGGTAACAGCATCTCCAAGGGCAGTGACATCTGTATTTAGGCACCAGAGTTACAACCAGGTAACTGAGAACATGAAATCATCCTTGCTAACAGCACATCCTCTTGCTGTGGTCAGTTGTCTGATCACACAATACAGGCAGACATAACTGCAACATAGTATTTTTGGGCAGTGGAATGAGCACAGCTTGCTGTGGTCCTACAGCATTTTAATGTCACCTCTACTGTTTTCTGGGACACAGTTCTGGCAGTAGATGCTGAGCACAGAGGCAGAACAGAAAAAAAATCCTCCTGCCCTGTAAAGGCTTAAATTCTCACTAGAGGCATGACATTTTTACAAGAAATCCAGTCATAAAGCCAAATCATGTGTTGGTTCTATGTTTATCAGCTTTCATCCACTCTTTCTTTTTAAACAGCTTCAGGCTGATTTAGCAGCATCTCTGTCAGCCTTTTGTTCCAAATTGCCCTTTTCTCCTCCACTGACTACAGAGGAAAACTCACCTCCTAAGGCTAAAGCTAACCTTTGCCAATTAAAACTGGTTATAAAGCAAAAAAGCCATGATATGGATAAGTTAATATATTTTTAATTCATGTCTGGCCACTTCAATTAGCTGCTCTCATAGCCTGTATATACAGGGAGCTCCATCACTGGCTGAATTCTTGCTGCTGCATGGAGATAACAGATCCTGGTTATTCTTGATTCTTTGCATTGTTCTTTCTGATAACTTCAATATAGAAAATTCAGAAACACTAAAAGCAAGTCTCTGCTTCTGCAGAGTCCCTGGGTTCAAAGTGTTTTAGGCTGATCAGATATTCATGAGAGGAGTGCCAGATTGGTTTATGCTCCTCCAAATCATTTGAACTCAATTTACAGAGCGTGGATGTGTGAGAGAGGAAAGATTAGTCCAATCTTGCACCATTAGTAGCACGAAAGATCTGAGAGAGCTGCGTGTTGGGGGATGATTTGTCTCAGTTTGGAAATACCTGTGTGTTAGTGGTGCAAGGAGATGAGCCAAAGGCTAGGGAGGAACACAAAAGAAGTCAGAGGGGAATAGGGGAAGCCCCTTGCTGGACATCACTCCTTCTCCATTGATACAGAATTCACATCCTCCGAAAATGTGTTTAATACAAACTGGCTTGTTCTTGATCTCTGAT
Organism: Machaerirhynchus nigripectus; assembly: GCA_013397975.1. Taxonomy (NCBI): domain Eukaryota; kingdom Metazoa; phylum Chordata; class Aves; order Passeriformes; family Dicruridae; genus Machaerirhynchus; species Machaerirhynchus nigripectus. The sequence goes on from VZRQ01010336.1 coordinate 899,800, forward strand.
GCAAAGGGGAAATTTCAATAGAAACCAATTCTTCACAGGCTTTAAACTTGAAACCAGAAGCATCAAAATGCAAAGAAAGTTTAGGAGACTTTTCCTTGGCGTGGGAATTTAATCTTCAACCTGTCATGATCTCAGAAATCATATCAGGGCATTATTAACAGCCAGCATCAAATAAGTTTCCTAGTACTGATTAACAGTGTGATTCCCACACTATGCAAGATAAAAATTCATAAGATCAATCTTCAAGTACTACAGATGCTAAATGGCTTAACGAGAAATATTCAGTATTGGAAAGAAAATTTCCTCCTAGGAATGACATGGAAAATGATCAGTGAGATGGCCATCCACCACCACAAATGTGGCAGCAGCCAGGACAGGTCACTGATTTGATGGACTGTGACAGCCATACTCAGAACTGTACAAAAATCAGCTTGCATTCACCCTCTTCTGCAGGAAATTCCAGCCCCGGCAACATCCTACCCTTGATTTATATGAAATGCACTGCTTCTCAAACTCTGCTTCTTCAAGCACTATTTATAGCATGCAATTTAAGGAGACAGGGAGTGAAGGGAGAAGGGAAAGGTAGGAAAGCTATTTGCAAATGAGTCATTCCCCAGGAACGCTTTGACAGGCTGTCAGCAGAGATCTGATAAAGACATCCCGTTAAAATACTCCACTGTGGTTCCAGGTGAAGGAAGATTGACGTTCTGGCAGTGTGGACAAGGCAAACTCCACCCAGGAGATGTTTAATCTCTGTGGGAAGCTTTCAGATTGCCTGAATGATTCCAAAGTCATTCTGCCTCTTAGCAAATAATGAACATACACAAGAAGTAAGTTAAAAAGGAAAAAAAAAAAGAAAAGAAAAACCTGTTCGGAATAATAATCTCCCCCACTAGCCTGTCATGTCAAGCATGGTTAGTAATGAAGTGTTTCTTCCAGTACTTCTTCAGTCTTCACAGCATAAGCTATCCAATCATTAAATATTCCCATCAGAAGAAGTCCAGCACTTCCCACGGAAACCTCCTGATACAGAGCCTGCATTGTCCTCTGCTTCACTCCTAATGGTTATTCATGATGGTCCCTTGACTTTTTTCTTCCCAGACTTAAATATTTAGAGATATTTGCAGTGTTCCTCAGCTGGCATTTGAACCACAGACCACTCCAGGAAAACACAACAACTTTTCCAGCTGTGTCCCCTTCTAAATACCAATAACAAAACACCCTGACAAAAACAGCTTTGACACCTGCCCAGGCCTGTTGGGTTTGTGCCTCAGTTTCCCCAATATTCAGCAATGAGCTGAAGACAGAGCTGATACAGACCAAACTGGATTCCTGTACCCCTGTAAACTTGGCAAATGGATTGACAAATGTGTCCTGACAGCATTTAACTTACTGGTGCAGGTGACACCCTGTCCCACCTTGGTGACTCAAGTGACCAACTCTCCCACATCTTTGTGCTCTTCAGGGACGTGTCCATGTGTTATTCCAGCATGTGCTTTGACCTCTGGAACAGCCAGTTCACCTGCTAAGTCCTCTGAAAATCACGGAATCGTGTAATGGTTTGGCACCTTAAAAGATCACTCAGTTCCGACCCCCTGCCATGGGCAGGGACACCTTCCACAAGACCAGGCTGCTCCAAGCCCTATCCAACCTGGGCTTGAACACTTCCAAGGATGGGACAACTGTTCTCGAGCCTCACCATCCCCACAGTAAAGAATTTCTTCCTAATAGCTGATCTAATCCTGCCCTCTATCTGTTTAAATCCTTTTCCCTTGTCCTATCTCTCCACATTTTTGTGAAAACTCCTTCTCCAGCCTTCCAGTAAGTCCCCTTTAGGCACTGGAAGGTGCTGTATGTTCTCCTTGAAGCCCTCATTTCTCCAGACTGAGGAAGAAATTTAAGCACTGAAGCACAACTTCTGGCAAAGCTCAGAGTAGCCAATTTTCTTCCTAAAACTCTCCTTGTTGTAAACAAACTTACGGAGAACAGATTTAATCAGGTCCCCTTTTTCCTTGTTCACTGAAAACACACTAAAAGGACAAGGACAAGCTTTCTGAAAGGAAGCAGGTGTTAAACTTGAGGTCTAGAGGTTTCTGTGCACACTCACTCTGTATAATCCCCCAGGAAAAGAGACAGGATCTCACCTTTCTGCCAGAACTGCAGGACACAAATTCAGAAAAAAACCTTGCACAAAGCCTGCCCTCCTCAGCATCTCTGCAGAGGTTCTCTAAAGTTTTCCTTTTCCAGTTTCTGGTGCTTTAAACCAACTGTTTTAAGGAAACGCCAGAGTTCCAGGGATAATAAGAGATCTACCACAGGATGAAACAACCTGCAGCGGCCACGCCAGTGGCACTGATGTACTACAAGCCCAGGGCACATCTCACTGCCACACGTGGCTGTCCCAGACACCTCACAGCATCTCAAGCAGCCCTGGACACCCTTATTCACATCCCACATTGCTGAAGGTGAAGTTTGTTGTCAGCATCACAAACACAGTCAGGATTTGCCTCACCTCAAGGATAGTCGATTATGCACAGCGGCATTTTAGCAGCTCACGGGAGGCACAGAGGTTTTCCAAATCAACAGAGGAACGATGATTTATTGTACCAAAACTGCAACAAACTTCAGACCATCACCTTGTTAACGAGTGTATAATACACACTTATGCAGGACACATAAAAGGAATTCATCAGGCCTCCCTTGACTCTGCTGAACGGTTCAGCAACCTTGGGTTGAATTTACAATCTGTCATTGCCTTTCAAAATGCCATACACAAGAGGAGGACAGAGCCTGGGGAACTGAAGTGCCTGGAGAGGAGAAAAACAAACAAACCAACAAACCAGCCAAATCTGATCACATTTCAGCCTTTGTTGTTGTTGAATAATTAATTTTAATTCTCCACACTTGAGCTGGCCTAACTTAAAGGGAAATGGTCATAATGTGAAATTACTCTCAGGCTACTTGAAATGGTTTGATGGATACAGAAATGCCAAGAGAAAAAATAGATTGTGCTTTAGCCTGCTTTCCTTGATAGGCCCAACAAAATGAATTAAAAGTAGTGTCAGACTGCAGTTACACTTAACAGCACACTGTTTAGGATTCAAATTATAATTGGATGCATTACCCCTCTTCTAAGTTTCCTGCATTGTTCTTTTCCATTGGCCTCATTCCTCTATTTTTCTTTTTCCACTAACCCTGCTAAAAAAAAACAAAATCATTCAGAAAAAAAGGAAGATGCTAAATCCTGCAGACAATTTCGATCTCCTGCCCAACATTTCCTGAGCTCTGTTGAAGCTGTGTAGAAAGAAGTGTACAGAGACCTACTATGGGTCAGATGACAGGTCCCACCTCACTTTCTGGAGAAGATTCTGGAAATTTGTGATAATAACTAAAACTCCCCATGGGCAGAGAGACTCTTTGGGATTTGTAGGAGCTCATGTTGCTCTGTGTCCCCATCCACGCACAGGTTCTGGCTTCCATCTGCATGAAATCACTGTGCACAGGCTGAGGTGGGATGAATTATGCTCTGGCCCCCAGTGTGCCCCCACATCCCGCAAGCATTCCATGTGTTCATCCCCTCCTTCCCCCAGGTATATTTTCATTTCATAATCTGAAAGAACTGCTTGCATTTGTAGCAGTAAAGGACACCAAAGAGACGATTCAGCAGACATTTGAAGAGAGGTGCCTGTTCAACGAGTTAATGTTCTTACACTCTCATGCAATTTACAGATGTCCTTGCCATCCATCATGAGTGGTTGTTATTCTGTAAAAATTTGTCTAAACCCTAAAATTCCTCTGTCTAGATGTCAGGGTTGCACTTTTTTAGTGCCCTCTAATTGAACTTTTGTGATTTGTACTCATACCTTTGAGATCCCTGGCAGAATCATCTGCTTTACTTTCAAGGGATGTGCTTACAGTCACAACAGTCCCTTCTAAATTTCCTCCTTTTTTTCAATATTTATCATTTAAGGACAGCTTTTATCCATGAATATACATGTCAGGAGCACACATGATCTAAGGGCTGTTTGGCTACCCATTTCCTTTGGACCCAGGAGTGTTCATAGATAAAAATATGTACATATTTCAAGATATGCAGATTCCTCTTTCTATTTATAAATATAGAGAGTACAAATATGTGTGATATTACACATAGATTCACTTTGCATACATATATTTACATATGTATATACAGTGTGTAAATATACATTATGAATATACATAAATTGAATATGTATATAGACATTTAAGTGTATGTAAGTAATGACTAAAATATTCTTTAACGAGAAATACAGAAATGACTAATTGAATGTTAAAGGGAATGGAAAATAGTAACAGTCAAGTGGAGGTTTGGGATCCCTGACTTCAGAAAGCTTCTCAATAACCCCTAGGGTGTTTGGGATGGGGAAGTTAATTAGGTCCATCAGGCACCAAAATGGGGGGAATGAAAACATTGGAATATGCAAATAGAGCACTTAGAATAATACTTTAAAGTGAACTGAGTACTTGTTTTTTCCATTATTAAAAATATTTCTTTTTGTCTGTCCTACCTTTTTGCTTTCCTTTCAAACCTTTTTTGGTTTGTCTTGGATAAACAGGAGTTATATAAATTGAATGAGGGAGGATGGGTAAGTAGCAAAACACATTATAACCCTCACCAGAATCCAATAAAATAGACAAAATATGAAGATTGGATCAGATTAAAATTTATAGGCAAAATCATTATGTGGAAGGAAGTAAACTATAATATTCCTGTGTAAACCTGAGCCAAGAAGGAGGAAAGTCTACTGTAATATATTGCTGAAATACCTGGGGCAATACCAAGAGCTCGTGAGATTTGGGAGGTGAAAAATTATGCATTAGAAGAGGTAGCTATCACCTCTTTTTGTCAGCATGTACCAACATGCCTACGATGTATTAGAAAACAGAGGCCCAGGAAAGTTCTACAGCTGTGACAAATTGTAGATAAAAATATGTTTATACTGATATGAATCAAGGCTGAGTGTGAAGGCACAGGAACAAAACACCAGAAGAAGAAGAGGTGCCAAACAGCGTTTGCTGCTGACACCCATGGCAGCAGGTCATCGAGATCCCAGCACACAACTTCCTGCAATCTCTCCTGACAAGCAGCTCTGGAGCAGACACAGTGGCTAAATCCTGATGACTCACAGAGGTGGGTCAGGATGAAGAGGTTAATCACTGTCAGCTCCTCGGTGGCATAACAAGACACATCCCAAAGCACCGGCACACGCTTAAGAAGAAGCTGGGAAATGTGGGGAGGGTCTCAAAAGTTGATATCCTTGTTCTCCACTCACTGCAAACAACCCTGGACAGACTCCCTGGTAAGAGGTGCCTTTAATGCCTGAATCATGGGCAAGCTGCTTAAATAAAAGCCTCTTAGTGCTCGTGAGTGTGAGAGAGTGAAATTAGTTGCGTTTTATGCAAATTAATCCTTCTTTGTGTGAAGTATCCCATTAAACTACACGCTGTTGGAGTGTTGTGGTATCATTTCCTACAGGACTCTCTCAGCAACCTTTGCCTCCAACAACGTGGGCTGGTGGGAGGAGAGAAAAAATTAAATTGGGCAAAGACTGAAAATAGTTAAAAATGACGAAAAAAAGCAGGTCGTATTTTTGATATAGGGCACTATATTGACTAAAACAGAGAATGAATTCTCTGAACAGTTTTCCTGATCTGACCCTTCTTTGGAGCATGGAGATGCCCAAGAGAAGTATTTATCTGAGAGCTCAGTTTCCTGCACTACCTGATTACATATTGTCTCTTGGCACTTGCCTGCTGCCTTCCTATTCACAATCAAAATATACTTATAAATATTGGAATCACAGACTGGATAATCTGGTTTTATTTTTCTCTCCTTGGGTAATTTCCTGTTCCATAGATGTTTCAGTGAAAGTAATCATATTCATATAATCATAGAATGGTTTGGGTTACAGGGATTTTAAAGATCATCTCATTCCACTCTCCTGCCATGGGCAGGGACACCTTCCACTACCCCAGGTTGCTCCAAGCCCCATCCAACCTGGCCTTGAGCACTCCCAGGGATGGGGCAGCCACAACTTCTCCAGGCAACCTCTGCCAGGGCCTCACCACCCTCACAGGGAAGAATTTCTTCTTAATATAAACCTACTCTCAGTTTGAAGCCATTACCCCTTGTCCTCTCACTACACTTCCTGAGAAAAAGTCCTTCTCCATCTTTCCGGTAAGCCCCCATTAAATACTGGAAGGTGTTCTAAGATCTCCTTGGAGCCTCTTCTTCTCAGCTAAACAAAACCAACTCTCTCAGCCTGTCCTCATATGGGAGGTGCTCCAACCCCTGATCACCTTCATGGCCTCCTCTGATCCACTCGAGCTCTTCGTGTTGGTGAAGGGCAGACGGAGAAGAGCCGTGTACAGACCCACTTGTCGTGATTTCCCTCAGGGATTCATACCCACGTTTCCCATTGATCAGGGGAATGATGGGACAATTAGGTAATTGTGTTAAGATTCCTCCAAGGCACTGCAAAGCTAGAAGTGTCTAGAAAAATACACAAATGTGATTTAGATTGAGGGAGAATCACACTGCACCTTGACTCCTGACAATGAGTCCACTCTCTGAGGAGAGCCAGAGGCATCAGCCTTGCTCCCCCATTTCTTTGTTTCCCTTTCACCCCAGTCCACCACTGCTCATCTCTTCACCTACCCCAGAATGTTGAGAAACAAATTTGGAAAGCAGAAGAGATAAAAGTTGTTCTGCTCCAATCTGATCATGAAAACAGGACTGACAGAGTAAGGGGGTCATACAGCCACAGGACAGGTCATCTCCACTGCATGAAGGTGGCAAATACGTCCGTGGATTTCCCCTTTCTTTCAGTTTGTTTTTGTTCTGCTTTCCTTTCCACATAACGACTTAAGCTGGCAGGCAGCAGAGATAATTCTAGCTGACAGAAGCACAGCAATAAATTCTAAAACTTCCACCCAGCTTTCTCTCTTTGTACATCTAATAATCACTTTCTCCAGTCCAGAGGAGTTGGCAAGTAACACACTAATACCTGGAGTTCTTGCATCTCCCCAAGTGAAAACCAGAATTAAACTGAAATAACAGAAACTCAGAAAACATGAAGACTTACCAGGAAAGGTTTGTCTTTGCACTCCTTTTCAATCTCATTTTTGGCTTCCAAGGAAACAGTAGGAACAGGGAACTGATAAATAGAGTTTGACCAAAGCAGCTTTACCTATTTAAATGTGAACACGATGGCAGCAAACCACTCATTGGAACAGTCCCAAAAGAGAAATGTCATGAGTCTTGTACTAATTTAAAATTACAAATTACTTGTAGCTGGTAGCTTACCCAATTTAATAGTGGAGGCTAAAACTGAGCACAGATTTCTGGAGCTATCTACAGTTACCCACTGGATCATCAGGCAGAAATACATTTCACAGACACTTGCTGTTTGCTTAATACAATCTCTTATTGACCACCTGGCATTGCCACTGTGTTTTCTTCTGATTTACACAACAGAAGAAATTTGGAATGGTATAGTCACACACAAACACTGAGAAAACCTCAGCACATCTGTTTTCTTTTGTTAGGAGTAAATAAATGATGTTCATTAATGAATTCTTCCATAAATGCATTGCAAACCCATTTCTTACTTCTCTATAAGTAATGACACTCGTGGTCTCATCTCTGTGAAACCCAAGGAATCTAGTCTGAAACCAAGATCTTGTCAGAAATCTCCCGTTGTTAGACACACACTGATGTGCTCCTCTCCTGAGCAGCTCATTTATGCTGGTTTATTCCATTTCTGAATCTGTTTTTCAGGGAAAGGTGGCTGGACTTACAATTTCATTGTGGAAATTAGGAAACCCAATGCCCTTTATCAACTCAGCCCTGCCTAGGTGTTGTCAGTTCCTTTTATGAACGTGCCAGTTTCTTGAGCTGTATGATAGGAGTAACAACAATCACCTGCTTCACAAGGCGTCACTCACACTCTGTGTACATTTGTTAGTACGGTCTTTGTCCAGGTCTCCACACCCTTGGCAAAAAAGACATGGCAAAATAAGGTTTGCATGAGCTACTCAGTGCCTCAGAGCCTCAGATCTGGGCAAGACTATCCCTGTGCACTGAAGACACATAAACTGAAGACACTTTACATTAAGGCATCTCAACACCAACAGCAAACGCTGCACAGCTCTCAACCAGACCTGCTTTCACACCTAAATAAATGATTGTGTAATACACCAAACCCCATCATTGTTGCTGTTTATAGACAAAACCAATCTTGGCAGATGATGAAGAGACAGGAGCGGGATTAAGGGAGAGGCTGAAAGAGACCCTATTTCTTCCATCACCCAGTAATTAATGCTGTTGCAGAGCAATTTCCTGAATGCAACTGTGAAGTGGTCACATCACTGTTCCCCCTTCCTGATTCAAATAGATGGATTCATGTCTGGATTCAGAGCAGTGCGGAGCACTGGCTGACACAGGACTGTGTAAGCAACACATCTTCCAGCAGAGCCAGACACAACTGCCAAGAAATAAAGGAGCTGATGTCTAATGACTGTGATCCCTGGACCCATGGCATCAGCACATCTGCAGAGGCTTTCAGGAGAATAACACCCTGCAATCCATAGCTATGCTGGGAGGTGATGATTTAAGATTCTGTGAAGAGAAGGAGATAGGTTTGAGTAATGTATAGGACACCAAATATTTTTATTGTATCATAAGACCAGAATCAAAAGTGTTTTGGTTATAGAAAATCAGAAAATTCATGAAGGGGAAGTATTAGATGCACTTTAGGCTCTTTAGTATTAGGCTCTTCAGTTTGGAGAAGGAATGCAGATCAAACCCCTATGGCTGGAAGCTAAACCCACACCATTTCCCAGTAGAAGTTAGTAATCACTTTTTGTAAGGCTGAAGATGATTAGACTGTAGCAAATTCCCTGCAGGAAATGATGGATTCTTCATTTGTCACATCAAACTTTGGTGTCATTTTAGTCCAACACATTTAAGTGGAGTCAATACAGGGATATCAGGGTGAATTCCAGTGGTAAAACAGACTCTTCATTTGTGGGTTATGCTGAGCCTGATGTATTAAAAAAAGAAATTTAATGGAAATGTTTCCCAGTTTCTGAAGTGAATGCTAACAGCTCAAAGAACAGTTTTAAGAGGTTTACATATTATGTGTGGGCAGAGAGCGTTGCTTTCTGTAATGAAACATCAGTTCCTTACAGGAGGAAGAAAAATTATTTTCTGACAATCCTTTTGTCTTGTGCTGACTGCTCAAAAGCCTGAACACTGTGCACTGCTCCAGTGCCACGCAGCACTACTTCTGCCCTGGAATAAAGGCATCCAGTGACTGCCCTGTCAAACACCAGGCAAGAAAGGCATCCATGAGGCAAGCTCCTGTGCAATTTTTTTGTCTCGTGATTTATCAATTTAAGTGGCTTGTTCTTCCTTTGTGGTTCATTCTTAGTCATCCAGTTCCCTCAGACGCTGTAACTTGACCTTCTTCAGATTTCTCAGCCCTGCATAATGGTGCAGGAACATCATTTTCCCATGGCTCACAGGACAGAGCTGAAGAATGAGAGAACTGCAGGTGATGCATAAATCTCTCAGATGGCAGCAATGAATGTTTATAAATCTTTATGAATTTAGAATACACATTTCTTGTTCCATTAGAGAGTGATGATTTAAAGATTTCCAGATTACAAGGAGACTGGTGATGTGTATCTGGACCCTGCTGACACACATCTCCTATTACATGGTGGTTGACTATATAAAAAATTAACTTCCCAGTGGCAACACTTTCTGCAACAGCTGCCGAAGGAAAATCAGTGATGGATAAAGGACTCTTCTATGATTTCCATCAGAGAATTTAGACAGAGGAAGCACCCGGATTTCTTCAATGACAGGGTGTATATTTTTGTTCTTGTTATGCAAGCACAGAGAATATCGTTAGAACTCCACTAAATCTGATAAGAATATGCATCTCTTTTCCCGTAAGGACATCTGGACTTTTCCAACAAAGCTTTTCCAGATATCTGTAATATGGACAGAGTGCATTTTAGGCTCACTTGGGCCAAAATATTCCCAGTTAATTTCTCCAGGGAAATAACAGCAGAAGTTCATGTCAAACAACTCAGAGATTTATAGCTGAAAATCTCAAAGGACCAAAATGATGTATTAGTTTTCTGGGTCCACTTATAATAACCTGGAATGACTTATATGTTTTATTACTGGAATAGCAATGTGTGTGTATATATACTGCTAATATGAATGAGCAGTGGATGCACTGCATACACCTCCACCAGTAAGACTGAAATATATACGTATCTATCACTACAAAATGAGAAATTGGTCCATACTGGTTTGGGTTTTCAAGTAAAGAGAACCAATAAATACTTCCAGCAAATTTTGCTGAATGAGCAGTGAAACTCTTTTTAAAATTTTTTTTCTAAAAACTTAAACTGGAGTTTAAAGCACCAGATGGACTGCAACATGGGATAAATCAGGGAAAGATGATTGTTAGCAAGGATGATAATAAATAGCATAAAGGAAGCTGCTGTGCAAAAAGAGGTAGAAATGACAACCCACAACTTGTTTAACTGTATTCTAGCTCAGCTCAACTATCAAGTCACATTAAAATGCATCTGCTTTTTAGGAGTTTTTTCTTACTATACAGAATAAGATGTCTAAAATTGGAGCTGAAGGATGATCAGCATACCTGGGATTTACTTTGCAGTTTCTGACTGTCCTGCTATACTTATCTTGACAGGAATATAAATAAGTAGGCATCCTGACAGACTCCATTAATGGAATAGAGCTGAGAAGTGATCCTAAAACAAAAGTCAAAGTTAAGTTGTTTGTTTCTTTTCCCAAGTCATGTTCATTTTCATTTATTCCAGAGAAATATTTCTCAGATGATATAAATCTGACAGTAACACTGCCAAAATATCAATCTCCATAGCTGCTGCTGTAAGATCATTGAAGAGTCACAATTGCCCATAGCTGGGGAGGATGATCAGGCAAAAAAAATGGTCTGGTAAGGGATGTATGAGATCTATCTGGGTGAGTTGTCACCTAAATGGACTAAGTCAGTAACAAGGAGAAGAAGGATGATTTTGTACTATCATCCTGCTAGTGCAGTCATCCCAGTGCCTGATTATAGTCTATAATACAGTGCCCATTTCTCAGAGATAAGAAAACTGAGGCTCAGCACAAATATGAAAAATTACACAAAAGTGAGTGACCTTCAAATTTTTTTAGGGTTTTAATTCCTACTGATTTCAGGCTCAGACTCATCACATTCAAATTTAGGCATCTAACCGAGGTAGTTTATAAAATCATGAAATGGTTTGGGTTAAAGAGATCTTAAAGCTTACCTCATTCCAACCCCCTGCCATGGCAGGGAAAGTGTCCACTACCCCAGGCTGCTCCAAGCCCTGTCCAACCTGGCCTTGGACACCTCCAGGGATGGGGTAGCCACAGCTTCCCTGGGCAGCCTGTGCCAATGCAGCACCACCGCCACAGGAAAGAACTTCTCGCTAACATTTAACCCACATTTCTCCACTTTTAGTAGAGCAGCTGCCATAGTTACCTTCAGAGGGTAAGCAGTGGGAGACACCAGGATGATTAATCTAATCTTCCCTTCTCTGCAGTGATCGGAGAGAGCTGGAGATGACTAAGTTAACTACAGGCTCCCATTTAACATCTCAGAGCTAATATTATGTCTTAAAGCTGTGAGTCCTGGCCCTTCATGAGGACCTGGAGCAAAGCAACCGGCTGAAGTTGGCACCAGCAGCCACCAACAGAGCCCATAGCCTGCATGGATGCTCCAACCATGGGATCATCCCCAGTTTTCTGTATGACTGAGAGAGAAAGCCAGCAGAGCCTGTCCCCATGGCCCATCAGATGCTTCCCATTCAGTGAATTTACATTTCAGCAGGAACTTTTCACACTGTCACATGGCACGCAGGACTTTGATGCCATGAGAAACTCTGCTCAAAGGCTCAAAAAGAACGTAACCTAAAGTTTGTTTTCTTTGTGTCTGCATTTTAATCAGTAAAATTTCCTGGGAGTTCATCTCTCATGCTGACAGTAATTTAGCAGCACTGTGTACAATGTTTCCCAGCATCCTGTTACACATTTTGAGCTTCCCCAGGTGCTGTTGGCCGCTCTCCACAGACTCTCCAGTGCTGCCTTCC
>VZRQ01010337.1:1070-17856 GCA_013397975.1 Machaerirhynchus nigripectus
CTGCAGCACTACAGGCTGGGGACAGAGTGGCGGGACACTGGCCAGGCAGAAAGGGACCTGGGGGTAGTGGTCGACAGCCAGCTGAACATGAGCCAGCAGTGGGCCCAGGTGGCCAAGAAGGCCAATGGCATCCTGGCCTGTATCAGGCAAAGTGTGGCCAGCAGGACTAGGGAAGTCATTCTTCCCCTGTACTCAGCACTGGTGAGGCCACCCCTTGAGTGCCATGTCCAAGCTCTGGGCCTGTCAGTTTAGGAAGGACATTGAAACACTTGGACTTGTCCAAAGGAGGGCAACAAGGCTGGTGAAGGGCCTGGAACACAAGCCCTATGAAGAATGGCCGAGGGAGCTGGGGTTGTTTAGCCTGGAGAAAAGAAGGCTCAGGGGTGACCTTATCACTCTCTACAACTGCCTGAAAGGTGGCTGTAGTCAGGTGGGGGTCAGTCTCTTCTCCCAGGCAACCACTGACAGAATGAGAGGAAGGAGTCTTAAGCTGCACCAGGGAAAGTTTAGGTTAGACATCAGAAAAAAATTCTTCACTGAAAGAGTGATTGGGCACTGGAATCATCTGCCCAGGGAGGTGATGTAGTCACTGTTTCTGGAGGTGTTTAAAAAAGGACTGGACGTGGTACTCAGTGCCATGGTTTAGTTGATGAGGAGGTGTTAGGTCATAGGTTGGACTTGATGATCTCAAAGGTCTTTTCCAACCTGGTTCATTCTGTGATTCTGTAATTGAGTTGTTCATCCTACTGGTCCTGTCACCTAGCAGTGGGTAGGATCTAATCCACAATTTTCCTGGAGAAATAAAGGAAAAGAAGTAGATAGCATTTATTTTTTTCGTGAGAAGTCAACTACAATGCAGTTAATCCTGACACCAGTTTTACTGGAATGAAGTATCATCAGTTGACGTAGGATGAACAAGACACTTTACAAAACTGATAGCACACTGAACTTGCTGCAAAGATGAAAGAAGTATCATGCTTTATCCTAATATTGTTGAATTGTGACTTACATACTGACCAGTACAACATAAATCAAATTCAACAAATAATGAGTTTGGTTTGCTGCTTGTAAAGTACATGACAACTAGCCTAATTTACGCAGATCTATTTGCTTATGAAATAAATAAATAAAGAAGATGAGAATATGACAGTCTGAGTTGTCTTAAAATCTCTGATGGTAACAGCTGAACTTCAAAAATTTATCCTAACAGTAATAAGATGAGGTTTTTTGGTTTTGACTTGGTTTTGGTATTGGTATTGTCCCCCTATACTCTGTCTTTTGTTGACTGCTTACCAATCAGTGTTGAATACATCTATTTCTGGTTGACTACAAACATTGGACATCAAATTCCTATATTTGACTGAAACAAGCAAACCAGTTAAAAAGACTTTTAAATTCACAATTGCTGTTCCTTGTACAAATAATGAAATGAAAACAGTTTAAATGTATTCCAGCTGTTCTCATGTTTTTCCTCAATATCGTAATATGTTATCCTATGAAAAAATATTAATGCTAACCTAACCTCCTGATATGTTTCATATCTACATGTCCACAGGTTACTGGAAGTTCATGAAGAAACGTATTGGGAAGACTATTGATTTTTCATTTGCTGTTTCTTTAGCAAATTTAGCTTTAGAGGAAACACAATTCTAAATAAAATATTTTAGCAAGTTTATTGGCTTGTAGGTGTAAAAGTACTTGACTTCCTTTTACATATGGTAGAATGCCACTAAAACATTCTGGGGAAAGGTTGCTGTTTAAAGTCGTATTGGTGAAACAGGTCACATAAATCAGAAAAGAAAGGAATCTGCTTTGACGATGTAGATGAGCTACCAGATTGTGCTTTCTCTCGTCTTTTCTTACCAATATCTCTTAAATAATTTACTTAAGAGTATACTAGCAGAAAATAAATGTCCAATTTGTTTTTTAAAATTAAAAGCAAATAATAAATAATCATTGTTTGTCATTGTCTCTGGTTCAAATATCAAACCTGCTGACTATATCAGTGCAGCAAGAGAAGGTTGTTGAGAATGGAAGGAGAAAGAGTAGAAGAAACATGCAGAATTAAAGTCTTTGGAATAAGGCTTGAATTTGGGAAACTAAAGCAGACTGATAATACCTATTTTATAGATCCTGCTTCTCATCCATTTACAAATCACATGCTTACAATAGGAGCAGCAGTCATATTATTTCAAAACAAAGGAAATGCAAATGTGAATATGAGATAAGACCAAAGGTTCTTTCTAAAGAAGGAGCCAATGTTTGTGTTCAACTGACAAATATATATTTCTGGTATATGGGCCGCACAAGAAAAGCTTTGGGAAAAAAATAGGGTATGGGGGAATAGCAGGGGGGAGGAATGTTGATTTGCAAGTGCTCAATCAATCTATGAAAAGTGCTGTTGAAGTATTTTTTGCATACATTATTTTCTGTCAGCTGAAGTCCCTCAGCAAATGTTTTGTTCCATGTCATTCTACAGACCTTTCACTTTCAGCTGGTGAAGACTTGATGAAATTTTATTGCATCATAGAAGAAACAATCCATCTGGGAAATCTGGCCCAAACAGAAGTTTGAGCATACAAAACATTTGCACAATAAATCCCATGTCTCAGGCTTGTGGACTTCTATTGGAAAATATTCTGTATCATCATGTTTGGGGAGCTGTTTTTTATAGACAAAATGATGAGATTTTCCACAGGAAGCAGACATTTTTCACACAAACAAGAATTACTCTGCTGAAAACCAGTTTTCTGTCAAAACAATTTTAACTGAAAACTTTGAGCCATCTGTTTCCCATCATCACAGTGAGCAGAATTTGGAGGTAGCTTGGTACAGTGTACAGGCAATTGCAGGCGAATTTGCTTGTACCAGCTGGTACAGACTAACTAACAAATATGAAGTGTAGGATATTCAGTAGGACTCAGTCAAACTATTATAACTAACTCCATATTTTAAATAAGTTGACTAGCCACAGTAAATTACATTTTCTTAGATTCTATCAGTTCTAGAAAGAAACTCAGGTGTCTGTTATTCATCTGGCCACTTGACAGCATTAATGGATGAGGGGAAATGGGGGTTATGCTATGTGCAGTGGGCACATCTGTTCCAGTAACTAAATTATGGCCTATGCAGTAAATAAGGTGATCTGAACAAGGCATACCATCTGTTTTTCTTACAGCTTGTTTTCTTATTATTTTATTGCACTCTAATGTGTGCCCTAAAAAGTAGGATTTTTTATCTTTATGAAATATCTTGCTTGCATATATTGTAAACATAGCAATGTTCAGTGAAAGTGATATCCGTTGTATCTCTTTGCATAGTTCAGGGAAAAATGAAACTTTTCTTCAAAAATCCATTTTGAAGAATTTAAAGGGGAAAATAGTCTTGGAAAAGATGCTTGGTAATTAAATAGAACAAAGTTTCTTTTCTGTATCAAACTTAGATCTTATAATTCTAACCATGGAGTTATAGTCTTGAAAGAATTTTTGGTCCTTTTTGAAAGTAAGATAAGTATGAATGAATAAACATTTTTAAATACTTGAATAATTTTCAGTGACATCGGTTGAACAAACTCCCTATCTATCCAGTTGCATTGTTGTCTAACTCTTTGTCAGAAAGATTTATCTAAATCTTAAAGAAAATATTTGATATCAAATATATTGGCTGCTATGGGAACAAAGGTCTATTTTGACTATATATCTATGCTAAAAAGACAAATCCTCCCTGAAATCAAAAAGAAGATAATGTCCATATGGATGACTAACCTGGATGATTTAAAACTATGAAAAATGGCCACACAATGTAGATAAGGAAAATTAAAGAAAAATCAAACCAACCAACCAACCAACCGAAAACCTCAATAGAACCCAAAAAACCAAAAGTGGCTTTGCAAATCCTGGCTAAAGTGGATTGCTAAAACAACCGTAATGTAAATACCTTAATTTGGATGTAATAACAGGGCAAGTGAGACAGGGGGATAACAGCAGTAAAGAGGAACAATCTAGGAGAGAAAGGAAAGTGAGAAAGGGTATATAACGTGACACAAACTATCTAATCAGTGGTCCCTGCTCAGCAGTCATGCACCTGCCAGTGCATTTTGAAGGACAGTGAGCCCTTTGTTTACAGTGTACTCACATACAACTTGACTCTTGAGTAACAGGAGCATTGGATTTCTTAATTCTGTGGCATTTTGATAACGTAGCATAGCACAGCATGACTGGATCTACAATTCCATTTCTTCCCTGTAACCTTTACTGCAAGTGCGTGTACCTAGAGTGGACAGAAAGAACAGTTAATATTTACATTCTTCACATAAAAACTTCTATAAAATAGAAATCCTGTATATTTCTATACAGAAAATGATGAGACTCTGCCCCCTCTTACAGGCTTTCTTATTTTTTGATTATGTTTTTTATCTTGTTCAATATAGCAGGGCTGGAGTTGCAGTACAGAATTTGGACACCATAGCTTAGTGTCACTCAAACTTAAGTCCAAAGAAATGAGACACATGTAAAAAGAAGATTGTAAATAAACTGTGAGGAAACATTGAACTAGGTTAATTTAAAAAGGGTGGAAGTTATAGGAAAGGTAATAGCAATCTCACATGCCTTCTGCTTCTGTGAGTGCTGACTGTTGCAATATCAAATGAGCCCCTCCTCACAGACCCTGACGTGCTGTGCAGAGTTCTCATGCATGATGAGATCCACCAGCTCCAAGTTTTCTTGCACTTCTATAGAGTCTTTCTCACAATACAGAAAGATTAGTCACTGATCACAGACATGTCTATGTGGGCTTAGTTTTGAAGACACCCTTGGACGGTACACCCCAATCAAATAAAGTTGCGGCTCCCCAGCAGATGTTTATTTCATATCAATCGGAAAAAAATATTTTATAGTAAAGTACACATCTGATTAATATTCATTGCTCAACTATGCGTTGCTTATGTGTACACAGCTTAATTAGACCGTTTAATAAAGCAGTCTTATGCTACCCATTACGTGGAGGAACATACCTGAGCAAGTATAGCTAGTTAGCTAGCTTTGAATATGTATGCCTTTCTTACTAAGAAGCCAAAGTAATTGACACTGCCTCAGTGCAAAACAGTCTCTCAGAGACTTGTGAAGGAATGTTTTCTTCTCAGCACACTTGCCATGAGTAAAAACCAGACATTCTAGCAGGCCTTCTTAAAATTCTATTACCAAGTTGAATTTAATTAATATTTGAAATATGTTCCATAGTAATAAGAATAGCACATGTACTGTGGGAATTTCATGACCTTAATTTAACAACAATTTAACAACAACAATTATGTCATGGTGATGAAAGAGATGGTGTTTTCACATCATGCTTTCAGTTTCTCATGGTCAAGGAATGCTTTTATTTCCTAGGAATCTATGATAGCACTTCAACAAAGCTGTGGTGCTGATGCAGCCCGAGAGATACAAATTGAAGCACAGATTTGAAGCCCAAGTGAGGTTTTTGTCAGAGGCATTAAAGGCTAGAACATAGAAAACTCAGCTAAATAAAACCAAGAATGCCACAAGTGTTATTTATGGTCTAAACTGTGGTGAAATACTTTGTACAACTAAGCATCATATGTTGGCACTTTAACTACAGCTAGTTCTTAATGTGCCAACACAAAACACTGTCGTGGCCCTCTAATATCATTAGATAAAAGTGAGTAGAAGATACTCCTTCTTGACTCTTCCCATTCAAAAGTGTAGTTTCCTCTGTGGTTTCCTCTTTTTGATTAAAAAGTTACAAGTAGGGGAAAACATAACAGTATACCTCAACTCATCCCCAAAATTTTGTGTGTAATAGATTTAAACACGGTCTGCAACAAATGTCCTACAATTCTTCAACAAAGGATTTTAATCTGAACTAAAGAACATAAAAGAAACTACAGGATTGACTAAGTACAATTTATGAGAGACATCTGTGTTTGCTGTTGCAGTTTAAAGTACATTACTTTCCCTGAGAAATAGATTAGTATGTGTGCAGGAACAAGCTTAGAGAGGGAAGATCATGATAGTACCAGACATTGTGTAATACATAAATAACAACTTTTGGATGAGGAGTGAATGTTGAGCTTTCAACCACCATGTCTAAAGCACACCTGGTGGTCCCAGTGGATATTTGCAAATTAATAGGAAGGTAATGTCTTTTGATGAAACTAGACTGGCATGATCTATTAAGGAGTTTGAAAATATCAGAAAAATATCTGTGTTCACATAAATGAAATAAGTACCTCCCTAAATTTTAGCTATAGGTGGCTTTTCTGCATATTTGTTGGGTTGGTTTTTCCCAGAAAGCCTTAGTAAAATGTTCTTTTTCTGATTTTATTTGCCAGCAAGGCTTCACACAGAACTGGGATACTTACGAGCCAGTGACCATCTGTCTGCTGCTGCCTGGAAGACCTGGGAAATTTAGTTGTGATTGATTTTTTTTTCCCCTTTTCTATTTCCAGGGCCCATCCCAACTCGGGCTGGTATTTTGACCTTTCCAGAATTCTCCCTTTGCCCATAATTAGCCCTGCCATGGGTCATTTGTGTCTGTTCACCAGACTTTTTCAATGCTTCATAACCTGAGCAGTGCAGAATGTTCTTTCTCTCTTTCTTTTTTCGTTCTTTCTCTCTCTCATTTTCTTTCTTTCTCTCTTGTTTTCTCTTTCTTTCCCTCTTTCTTTCCCTCTTTCTTTCCCTCTTTCTTTCTCTCTTTCTTTCACTCTTTCTCTCTTCCTTTCTTCCTCTCTCTCTCCCTCCTTCCTTCCTTCCTGAAAGCTGTAGTAAGAAAGAATATTCTACAGATTGCTAAAAATATTGGTAACCCTATCAAAAGAAAGAACCTGCAAGATATTCAGGTCTGCTAAAGATGAATTGTTGTTTCAAAATATATTTAGACTTTAGGCTAGGTAGCTATTGAGAATATCTATATTAAATAAGTATTGCAAATTGGTTAGGTTTTGCTCACACTGTTTAATAAGTTATGAAAACAAAATAATAAATATTATGCATTCTTTCTTCCCTTCTATTCCCATTGTTCTAAAGGGTTTGGAATATCAAACAAAACAACAGACATGTAGCTATCGTTGTCTCTCCTTACTATACATAAATACAATCTTTAGCTTTGCTGCTGTAACTGCCAGACTTTCAGGGGTTGAGATGTGCATATGGGTGAGAGGCAACAGAAGAAGCAAATGGCATAGCTGTAATGGGCCATCAATAAAGAAACAACATCAAATATTCACAAAATAATCTTTAGAACTGCTTCAATTTGCAGTGTCTCTTCTAATCCCAGCATATCCGCCTCTAAAAGAAATTGTCGGAAGGTCCCGTGTAATTGCCAGATGTTAAATCATATCTGGAACACATCTTTCCTATTCACATATTGTAATGAAGAACAGAGAATGACATAAAATTACAGTATGTTAAAGTACATTAACATTTAAAACATTTCTAGCAAAACGTAAAACATTTTCCCATTGTCCCTGGTTTTCTGGTACTATTAGCCATGTCACTTTATAACTTATATGTGATACATATACTTGTAATGCAAAGAATTTTCTCTAATTTTCAGCTACATTGACATGCACTCATTTTACAGTATTTTACTTAGTCTTACAAATGCCATATTTTCACATTGCTTCACTTCTACTTAAATAATTTTTAGAGCCATTAAGAAAGAGTAACAAATGATTCATTTTTATTAAGTAGATGAACTCAAATTTAGTTCCATGAAAAGTAGTGGAGTGAAAGAACCCCAAGGTTTGCTAATTGGGTTAAGTCAATTCAGTTGTCCTTTTATGTGATGGTACATATTATTAGAAATGTTTTAGAATAGTACAATTTTGCTAGCACAAAATAGAGTGGACAGACAGATTACTTTAGTAGTGAGCCTGAAAGATGGTTACCACAATTGTGAAATTAGAAATATAAATCATCTAAGAAAAATGGTCTCTTAATCTGGAGAAAGCGTGGCCTTTTAGTGTAAAAAGTGTCTCTTATAACTAAGCGGGGTACAAAAGTTGTAAAAATAACTCTTACGGTCTTCAGGAGGCTTTAGATCCAATTTCATGATCTTAAGATTTGGTTTCAGTGATTTTGTATCATATAGTAAATGTTTCAATCACAAAGTCCAATCTGCAGGTAGTTTTAATCTGGTAATCCTGGACTGCATTTTGAAAATGGATTAAAATAATAGTCTGGCATTATGGTGTGCTAAGTCAATGCCTGAGAAAGTCTTTAAAAACCACTTTATTTAAAGTAGTAACTTGACTTCATATGGCTTCTTTCTATGGAACCCAGATTCTCATGCACAGTTTTCTGGGGCAAAATAAAGGTTTTGAAAAGTGATGCACTGCTTGACCTAGTGAAGTGATAGTAGCTAGAAAAAGAGCAGTGGATTGAAAATGTTTCCTTAAGTTAAATGACTGCTATTACACAGGAGTATGTTTCACTTAACATAGGTCACAGATGGTATGCCACACACAGCATGTATATTTTTAATGGTTTTTAATGCAGCTCCAACTGCACATATTATGACAGCTTTTCATTTGCAAAGATATGCTAAATATCAGGTCAGAACAAAAAAAGAAACAAACAAGAAAGCAAAAAGTGGAAATAACCCCAAATCTTTGAAAGTAAGCACAATAACTGTGCTATTTTGCTTTTCAGTTTGTTTTGAAATTGAAATATATTCTCTCAAATTTGAGATAATAATATTCTTTCCCTAAGCTAGCTGAAGCTTTTAAACTGAAGGGTGGAACCATAGGTAAAGCAAGGATCCAGAGCAATATTTAAAAATAAGGCAATAAAAACCAAAAAATAAATCTTTAACTGTGGTCTCTCTCCTGACAGTAATGTGAAAATTGAGTTGACTTCTCAAGAATGACTTGGAAGATGTGGGTTCACTCATTTCCATTGAGACATTTTAAAGCTTTACCTATGAGACTATTGTAGCTGAGTCTAAAAACAACTTAGGATCAAAAGGCTGAAAATTAAACACTATGAAAAAGGAAATTTATCACTTCAGAAAACAAAAAGAGAAGAAATGTAAGGTAGATCTGAATCCCCATGCCATGATTTCTTCTTCTTTCCTTTAAAATAAAAAACATATTTATAGGTATTGTAATTAAAAAACCAACATTGCAAAAACAAATTTCCTCTTCTTCTAGCATCTTTGTTTTTTAATTACCTTACCTAATTTCATTAGTACAGAACCTCATTACAATTGTAACTAAGTTGTGTTGAGGACCTCCTGTTGGAGCCACATATAACAGTCTGTCAATTCTAGAAGTGAAATGACTTTTAAGTCAGGTATCTACCCGTAATAGAGTGTTGTATACATACTGTGAAGAGATACTGTGTATCTCCACTGATTAGTGTACTGATGCAGTACTATTATTTTTGAAGTAATATTCTTCACTTTACTTTGTATTTGTTCAGAATTGTCCAAGAAGATGAGCAGGAGTCCTTTTAATGCATTGATCCATGCACAGAAGTTGGTAGACAGAATTTCTCATCATCTGGATAGAGATTTAAAAAATATATGTCCACCCATAATTTTGTTGAAGCAAACTCTGATCAAGTTTGAATCTTTGAAGGACAAATGACTGTATTGATTTAGTCTACTGTTTAAAAACAATGTCCCTGAAAGGAAATGCCATTCTTTGTTTATTTTAAAAGAATGCACGTTTGTGTCTAGTCAATTCCATAAAAGAATTTTCTACGTGGTATAAGTAATTATTGATTTTTAAAAATTTCTTTCACCCCAAACTGCAGTGAATGTAATAACCACACTGGGCTGTTGAATCTCTGTAAATGTCACTGTAACAAGTGGCTTATAAAACATTTAATTGTAAACAGTATGATTTTTAAATACTGCTATTTGGTAGTTTACATTTTTAATATATTTTTTGAAATGTCATGATTTGTAAACCTCTAAGAAAACTTCAGTGAACTCACTTTTAATATTTCTAGCTCAGGCCATCCTGTGACTAGTCTGACAGTTTCATTAGAACACGTAATGGGCGTCGTAAAGAAAAAAAACCTTGTTTCTGTAGGCCAAATAACCCCTAGGGACAAAACAGAATCATAGCTGTCAGAAATTTCACATAATGACACTGAAAGGAATAGGAAAATACTATTCTGTAGAAGTCCTAATCTTTTATGGGTGAGGGGAACAGAGCAATTTTGCTCCTTACTGTTACTGTGAGCTTTTTTTCTGTAATGATTGGGCCTGGAATCAGGATGACAATCAACATGTGCAAGGTCTTAGGAATGCTTTCATACCTTAAGTTGAAGAAATTTTAAACACCAATTATGTTGTGCAAGAGATTCTGAAGAATTCTGGATGTTATGGGATTTTTTTGCAGAGACTAGACGTGCAAGACTGAAGACTGCAACCTGCCGTGCAAAATGATGTGTCTTTTCTAACAGGGGTGTTTTATTGAGCTCTTGAATGTTAAAACCTAAATTCCTCATGTTTTGATTGATCTATTTTTGTTGCCTTGTATTTGACTTCTCCCTTTCCTTTCCGTTCAGTTGTGGGAGAGTGAAAATGAAACCTCCACTATTTTTATGAAATCTGAAAACTTTGTTTACTTAGAGTAATACTAAATCAAATGTAGACTCAAACATTTAGAGTAAAGAAATCACTCAGGCCAGTATGTACAACCAGTTAAAATCTGAATTCTGTCCTGCACACTATCTTCGTGCTTTCGTCTCCAAATTACTTCCCATTTTGTATTATTCAGAGATGACCACCAAACTTTAGCATACATTTATCAACTTTTATTTTCCTACTTAAGGTTAGTGGCTAAGGTTTTGTGTTTAAGACTGTAACTGGTATTAGAATTACTTTTGTGCATTATTAGAAATTGTATGAGTGGCAGATGTTAATATGAAGAATACATGAATCGTAATGCTCATTATTATTTAATGTTATTATAACTTTTATGACACTCTGTAGAGCTCAGTAGGCATTCACACATATGGGTTTGTCATGTGGTCAGAAGTGTTTTCATGTTTCAGGCAGTTTCATATTTAATAGAAGACTCAGTTTCAGAGGAATTAATCAAACTACTTCTGAAACTGATATTCTCTCTAATATTCTAACACTGATACTGCATCCTCTCAGGCCTTCACTGGAATTTGTAATTTTTTGTATCTCTGATTTTCCATGCTTCTCCTTCGCTGTTTCCTTGCTATTAAATTAGTGCTTCCCTCTGATCATACAGTGTTCTGAGACAGATAAAACAAAATCCTAAATCCAAGATATCAAATTCTTCTTTGCTAGTCCAGCTTGAGACAAGTTAATTAGGCGATTTATGTCTTCTTTGTTTCTAGCATGAAATTCTATTGTAGAATTTGCTTCCAAAGAAATTGTCTTATCTAGATGTTATTTTTATGTTTATATCCTAAACTTCTCTAACTTGTGTGATTTAAACTTAAGAGCCTAAATAAACTTTACACATTTAAAATATATTTTTCTGGTGATATCATGTCACTCTCAACTTGCCTAATTCTGATAAAGTAAATAATACCTATTCACAGTAAGCATGGTAAAAAAGAGAAATAAAAGTTTTAACCAGTCACATGAAAGATATAATCAAGAGGTTTTCTGAATATTCAGCACTCCTAGTATCAGGGCACTTATCAATTTATGTATATTTTACCACTTCTTCTTAGAAAGAAATGAACTGAGGATATGAATTATCCATTTAACATGAAAAATTTGAAAGGTGAAATAATCATATTAGTTCAGGTGGACATAAAATTATGACAGATGCAGAAAAATGCTTGTTGCATGCCAAGTTCTTGGTTCACACCAATAATTTTTAATAAGACTCAGAAACAAATTACGTTCAAGGGAATTAATTGGCCCAAGCAGGAGTGAGAGTGGAAGTGAAAGCAAGAGAATGAAACTTGAATAGAGATGGAAAACTGCCCATTATTAGCCACACTTTTTATACAGAAATTCTTTGATACAAAAGTGTTTTTCTGAATAGTAAGTGTAAAATAATCACTTCATGCTTTCTATCAGGAAAAGAAAAAAAAACCCTGAACCCTTCTCATTTAAATCCTTTCTACCTTCTAGAGGAGGAAATTGGGGTTTTACACTGAATGAAGTCAGGTCCACCTGGTCAATTCATATCTATTTTGATAAAACACATATTTTTACAAATGTTGCAGTTATCCAATATGTTCTTCTCTGATACTTGATATACTCTCATAAATTATCAATTCAAGATAAGTGTTCTGCCTCTTCATTTAACCTCATCTTTAAATGTGATTGTAATGTTAAAGTATAGAGTAAAAGGATAATGTGATTATTCATCTTTGTTGAAATTAGTCAAGACACCAAAAAACCCCAACCCTATAGCATAAACAAATGAATGAGATTCAGAAACTATTTTTTTAATAAAGCTTCAAACAAAATTTTTCTGTTCAGACCTTAATTGCTCATGTATTTATTTTGTTCATATCTTCCCATTGTTAATGTTCATTAAGTTGTCATCCTTTGTATATAATAGTTCAAACAATTTCAAGAAGAAACGCATCCATCACTTCTAAACATTAAGAGATTTTACTCAATTTGTTCAAAGGCTATATGGTGGATAGTGTGGGAAAGCCTTTAAATAATGGAGAAAAGTATAATTAATTATTTTCTTTCTAAAGACAGTAAAGTTTCTGTTTGATTCCAAAAAGAATGGTAATTGATTGCTTTTTAGTGGGAAGGTGAGGACACTTGTGAATCTGAAAAGATTTCAGCAAACTTTAAGTGACCACCAAAAGTGTTTTCAGCCATGCTTTTTCATTTTGAAATCAAGTTGGAAAATTCAACTTGTATTTAATGTAATTCCATATTTCTTTCTTTGGATAAGTTTATGTTTTTCCTACTGATTCAGCATACTGATTTAAAGATAATCCAGACTTTTGATGAAGGTGATTTTGGAACTTTGATTCTGAGCAGGTCTTCAGCCATGAATTAGAATAAAAAAATCCTAACAGGAAAAGAAATAATTTATGATGTATATCAGTAGTAAATCAGTAAGAGAAACCTTTTCTAATCCTTAAATATAGGGTTTAAGTGAAAAAGCTTTATCTCTTTGAAGAATTTAAAGTTAGCTGTAGCAGAAGATAGAAAAATACTTGGGAAAATAGCTTTGCTGTAAGACATTTGAGACGTTATTCATATCTGTGAGGTGAAGAGACAAAAAGGAAGCTGTTTTTAATTAGCTGATCCCAGTATAAACTAACATTTTTTAAACAACATAACAGAAGTCCAGTAGTCACTAATTCATTTAAGCTGTCATGATAGTTGGAATCTGCATAAGAAAGGTCACTTTCTCGATCTCTTTTTAGCACTATTTGGCTAGACAAAAATGAGAGGTGAAGGAAGAATATGCAGTTCTTTCCCACTGTCTTTCATTCAGCTATAGCTGCTGCCATCAGCTGCAACTCTTGAACTTTTTCCTGCTGAATTAAATCAGGGACGTTTTTGAATTCTGAGTAATTTCCAACCCAGTGATGAGAACAGTGCCTGTACCAATTACCAGTTATGCAAATGCAGAATTACTTTGGACTGTTATTGAAGATGAGCAGACACATTAGCCTTAGTGAAACAGAAAAATTGCTATCGTAAAAGAAACATGGTTTAAAACATCAGCAAGTAAGTAAAGCAAATGGTTCCAGGAGGTACTAGAGATCTAATCTTGAATTCACTAATGCTTGCTATCTGACAATCAGTTCAGAGTTTACTGGGTTTTCTCAGGGCAAACAGGGGAACCTCTATCTAGGAAATCCCCTAAAGGGAGGTCGGAGGCTGGTCACAACTTTCACCTCTGTTTTACGGAGGTTACTTGGGGATCTGAGAGACTGAGGCAAATTACAGATGGAACATAAAAAGTTGTGTGGAACAGTAGATTTATTTGGAGATAGAAGCGTGTTCTCTGATGTTCAGTATCTCATCACCTCTCCAGAGCCACCGTAAAAGTCTTCTGTGATACAAAATACTGAATGACACAGAGCACATTCTTGTACTCAGCGACTCTTGAGAACTGTGAAGTAGTCTGTGCCAACACTCTCTCCCTTGAAAACACTGCCACCACTGCTATCACTGCCAAGACATCAGTGGAATACATCCAGATTAAAAATGGGTATTTCTCAGAATATCTGTTGCTGAACAAGAATATTTGGCCAGTATTACGCAAATTCTCTGCCACTTATGTGCTCTAGTCACTTCTAAGCACGTATTCAGCAAGACCTCTAGCCAGTGCTTATGTTCAGCTGTTTTTGGATCCCAAATGAAAAACCACATGTACAAAGCTATCAGGAGGCACCTGCACAAGGATCATACTTCCTTGTTCCAGTCTACAGCTTCCTCATTGTAGGAGGAGGGGCAGGCACTGATCTCCTTTCTTTATTGACTAGCGACAGGATCCAAGGGAATGGCCTGAAATTGACTCAGGGGAGGTTTAGGTTGAATATCAGGAAAAGCTGCTTCCCCCAAAGTGTGGCTGGACACTGGAACAGGCTCCCCAGTGCAGTGGTCACAGCACCAAGCCTGTTCAAGAAGCATTTGTGGAATACTCTCCGGCACATGGTCCTGTGCAGGATTATGAGTTGGACTCAATGATCCTCCTGTGTCTCTTCCAACTCAGCAGGTTGCAATCAGGTGAGTCCGTATTTTTCTTTCTTTGCTACACATACCATTTTCTCTTTTTTGTTATTGCCTATTTCTGAGACCAAACATGTTTGATGACCTGCACAGAATCAAGCATCCCTTTCAAGAATAGCAGATATTAAACCTCTTTAAGAAGTTTCTCACAATCCACTCTAAATTTACTAACAATCTACAAATGAGATTTGGAAACCTGACGTTGAATTATCAGTCACTAAATAAGCACCTTATAATTCCAATGTTGTCAAGCATACAGTAAGGAGCACGGGTCTGACCCTTACATAAAATTTGTAAACTTCAGTCAAATTACTTCATATTGAGTCTCAAATTAAAATTGCAGTAAGACCTAACATTTTAAAAGACTGAATGTGAATAGAAAAAGAGGGGAAATATATTAAACTGGATAAAATTCACATGCTTTTTTCCTAATCGAAGAATAATTCTGGTTTATAAAGTCTGCTGTGAAAGGAGAAAAAGTACATAGCCAAGCACATTCTTAAATAGCTCCCATAAACTTTGGCTTTCTCTTATGAGAGTTACTCAGCAAGAACAGTAAATTTTCAAAGAGCCTTCATACTATCTTTGATGTCTTAAAAACAGGCACCTTATCTTCAGAATGTTCTTTGTTCATAAATTAATTTATAATAAATTGAAATAGAAGTTACAGTCACCTGATAGCTCCCCAAGACAGAGTTTATGCCTTCACAAACTGTCCAATAAAAGGATGTTTCCCAGATTCTTAGGTTATCTTTTACAGGACTTATACAAATAGACTTTCAGGGGAAATAAGTGTCACCTCATGCATTCTATACCTATTAACTTTTTGGATGTTATAGGTCGAGCAACCAAGCCCAGGCTGAAATCTGTCAGTTCACCAAGTGATGAAAACCTCATGTCTATCTCTAAAGAGCTGATTTACCAACATAATTAATGTAAAAAAGATTGGACCTTTTCTGTATGGTGTGGGAGATCTAAAACCATGTGAAAAATCTAACTCAGTAATAACAGTCCCTGCTGACAACTTCTTTTGAGAGACTAGTTAAAATTACTTTAAATTTCAAATGTCCTTGACTAGACATCTATTTTCTTATGAAATTAGCCTTGCATGTATCTGTATATAATTTTAATTTGTACTTATAGGAAATTAAATAAGTGTATCCAGTAGGTTATAAATTATAATTGCATGGTCATAACTTTGAGTATTAGCTCACTGTTCTGGGGGACAGGAGTAGTGGGAGTTAATCTTTTCTGAATCTGCATCATCATTTTATTATATTTGTATCATTTAGCCTCATCTTATAAAGAAACCCAAAGAATTGAAGGATAGCCTTTTTTTCCCTTTGTTGGGGCAGATACAGTCTAGAAACATGCCTAATTTGGAGTACAAATGCATGATGCGATATGATAAGTTTTGTTAAATATTTAATTAATAATTAATTGCTAGATTGATTTTTTGTGAGTTTGAGAATGGGATCTAGAGACAGTATTCAATTGTAAATAAATAAATAAATAAAAANGCCAATGGGCCTATCCTGTTGCTGAAATGCATAGGCCTGAATTTAACTGTTGACATATATCACAGTATGTGCCCAACATCTTTGGCGGTAGGTTAAACTCAGGCTGTCTCTGTAGCACATGATTTTATAAGAACATAAGACATACAAAAATGAAAATACATCGTATCTGTGCAGCAGTGGACAAAGGATACCAAATTCATCTGTGTGACAAGTATTGAATTCTGGACTCTGTGTTAATGCATTGTTTTTCTTATTCTCATGGAAACCAGTCAGACCTCAGTGAATCTTCTGTCATTCCAAATGTTCCTCTGAGTTAGCAGTTTGTATGGGCAGTGAATCCCCCCTGAAGTTCAAATAAAACAGAAAAACTCCCTAAAGTAAACCTTGTTATGTCTGGGGCTNTGTAAATAAATAAATAAATAAAAATAAATCAGAAGTCTTTATACTAAGATAAATTCCCTCCCATCATTGTAGCACGTGGCTAGTCTACAATGCACATAATTATGTAAGCAATTTATGGATAATTCACCAGAGGACATGATCAGTTACTCGTTTGAGAATTTTGCAAAGGTTATTTGAGGAAAAAA
>VZRQ01010337.1:21150-38130 GCA_013397975.1 Machaerirhynchus nigripectus
CGAAGGGAAAGCGCCCAACAGCCGAGAAGGCCGGCACAGGGTTTGTGGCTCTGTTTGCTGTTACTGCCACAGTTACTGTCGTTTATTTGTGTTGTTATATATATATATATATTAGTAAAGAACTGTTATTCCTATCCCTCATGTCTTTGCCTGAAAGCCCCTTAATTTCAAAATTATAATAATTCAGAGGGAGAGGGGTTGCATTTTTCCATATCAGGGGAGGCTCCTGCCTTTCTTGACAGACACCTGTCTTTCAAACCAGGACAATATGTTATGAAGATGGTTGCCAAGATATGTAGCAAAATCCTCTGCATTTCTTAGAATGCTTGAAGTTATTTGTCATGGAAAAGTACACCCATGGAAAAATATATATGTAGATATTTCACATCTATCATAGGAAGCCCATGTTTTATCTATATTTATTGTTGCTTTGTACAGATGAAAAACATCTTTTTACATTACTGCACACCGCTATGGGGTCTCCAACATAGGAAGGACATGGATCTGCTGGGCCTAATCCAGAGGAAGGCCAAGAAGATAATCAGAAAGGGCTGGAGCACCTCTGCTATGATGACAGGTTGTGAGTTAGGTGTTGGAAGAGAGAAGAGTCAGGGGAAACCTTAGGACAGCCTTCCAGTACCTGAAGGGGCCTACAAGAGAGAGCTGGAGAGGGACTTTTGACAAGGGCATGTAGTGAAAGGACAAGGGGGAGTGGTTTCAAAGTGGAAAAGAGTAGGTTTAGATTCAATATTAGGAAGAAATTCTTTATTGTTACAGTGGTAAGGCCCTGGCACAGGTTGCCCAGAAATGTGGCTGACCCATCACTGGAAATGTTCAGGGCCAGGCTGGATGGGGTTTTTACCAATGTGGTCTGGTGGAAGGTGTCCCAGGGGGCTTGGAGCTAGGTGACCTTTAAGTTCCCTTCCAACCAAACTGTTTTATCAATCTATGATTTTTCCATGAAGAATAAAGGAAATCTGTCTGTTCCATTCCTTGTTTGTTCATTCTCTCCCATTACATCTTACCAGCTGGTAAGGCCTGTTGGAGAACATTTGCACACAGCTCAAAAACCACAGTTCTCTCTGTGACCCTCTTGTGTCTGCTCCAGTCTTCATGCAGTGGATCTAAACTGATTTTACAGACAAAGTTCCCCTAAACTTTGAATATAATCTCTAAACAGAATATATCCCATAGTCTTAGTTAATAAAAACTTAAATTAAATAAAAGCAGAATAAACAGCATACTTTACAGCAATGCATGCTGTATTACTAACCTGAATATTTTAGAACTGTAATCTTTGATTGCAGAAAATAAAGTCTGACAGAAGGAAACAATGTATTGATATAGTCATATGGAAGAATAACTTTCTGAGGGAAGCTGCAGATACATTACATATTCATACCTCTTACCTATATTACAAGAGAGTTAAATGGCTATTCATGCTTGCACAAATCTGCTTTATACTGTCAGTTTTAGTTTTGTCTTCCCATGCTGAAGTAGGATTTTGGTGCACTGCATTAACTGTGGTTATTTCTGTCCTTCCGCTCCATTATCACTCATTATGCAGGCATCTTACACATCTTGGCAAAAGCTGTTATAGGCTTAGAGATCACTTACTCGTGGATCACAATCCTGTACCCACTGACTTCTGTAAAAATGCCAGAAGCAGACCCTCAGTTTTTTCAGCAGTGGATAGATGAAAGGACAGATGTGTTATTCTAGGTCACATATTCAAATATGTTTACTCTAGTGAGAACTTCTTCTTTGTATTATCTGGCTGTAAGTAACCTAGGTTTTATCTACCCTTAGAAGTGTTACTACCACAGTTATGAATGCTGGGAGTGAGACTGAACAGGTCATCTGATGATTCAGAAAACTTTCAGACAGAAGTGCCCTTGTGCTTTAAAAAAAAAAAAAGTTTATTGCATTAGAGAAACTGCTTTGAGATGAGTTGAAATTAAGTTGAGATAAGGACTGTATGAAAGTTACAGAGAAGAACAGAAGAAGATATGTCTGCAAACACCTTCAGGGCCCTCTGTGTGCAAGGTGATGCCCTGAAGTGGGCTGGACCATTGACTCTTGATTTAAGCTGCTCTGGGAAATGCAGGCTGGCATCCAGAAGAAAACAGATGACTGTGTCATCAACTCAGTTTACCAGCGAGCACTGGTGCACGTTTTGAGAGGGTTGTTCTTATATAGAAGTCTATGGTGCAACGCACTGTCATTTTGCTGGTAATTGGATAGCGACCTGAATAATGTTAACCCCATTATATCACCAAAAATTTTTGAACATAAAAGAACAAGCTTCTAGTGTGTATGAGGATTTCAATGGCTTTCTACTGTTTTCTCTTCATCCTTTTAATTTTTTGGTCCTGAAGTTAAAAGCTGCTTGGATCTATAGACCAATGAGGCAGCTATTCCAGTCTCTGATGGTGAGCAAAGGGAACTCTCAATTAGATATGTAATGCTTTAGGCAGTTGCTTAAAATGCTATATAATTAAAGATTAGCTTTTGAATAATTTTTTTTTCCTTTAAGAAAACTAAATTACTTCAAAAGTTCCACACAGCACTAAAATATAATAGGTGACAATATGTGTCTAGGAAGAAATATGAACACCTAAAGTTTAATTTCTTCTAACCTTGGCAAAGAACAGTAAGAATGGATAAAACGTAAAGGAAGGTTGGAACTACTTCTTTAATCCTCTCACAGTCAGGACACTCTTTGGAAGAGTAAGTGTGTCCTAAATCTGAAAGCCTGACTTGAAACGGTTTGGTGGACTTACTTTTGTGAAGGTTTCATGGTACTTGTCTTTAGCATGACATTCTCCTCAATATGAACTTATATTTGGCTGAAACTCTTGGATTTATTGTCCACAAATCAGGAAATTTTGCATATTGTGAGCAACAAAGGAATGCAATTTACTTCTGCACATTCGTGGACAGAGCTCAAAGAGGGTTTTTTCCCAGCCAAAAAAG
The DNA here is from genome assembly GCA_013397975.1 of Machaerirhynchus nigripectus. Taxonomy (NCBI): domain Eukaryota; kingdom Metazoa; phylum Chordata; class Aves; order Passeriformes; family Dicruridae; genus Machaerirhynchus; species Machaerirhynchus nigripectus. The sequence goes on from VZRQ01010337.1 coordinate 24,127, forward strand.
AGCCTCTGATCAATCATACCTAGAAAAAAAAAGCTGAATAAGGAACTATCTACAAAGAAAGATTTTATATGAAATAGTGAATGGCATCGTCATCTCTGGTACCACTATCACTACCTTTTTCTGCTGAAACAGTAGAAAAATAAAGTAACTTTTTGTAACTGCCAATTGCTAGTGGAAAGGTGTAACATCTATAAATCTGTGGTGGTAAAACATCCCTCTCATCTGCACTGATCCACCACACAGACATGTGGCAAGAAGCAAGGTAAAATCAGCAAGGCAGTAGACAAAAATGCATAGATCCCTAAAGACAATTTCTGTGTGACAGGTGTTGTACAGGAAGTTGTCGTCAGGTAGAGAAGCCTCAAGGCTGACGTCAAGGTGGTTTGGTAACTAAGGAGCCAATAGTGGATCCCCTCTGACCCCTGGTTCCCACCTCTAACAGAGAATATCCTAGTGCTGGTAGACATCAACCTCCCTTTTCTAACAAGCATTTTGCTTGCAGTTGCTACAGACTACAAATTGAGGTATTGAAAAAACATAATTTTTATGTTTCTAAAATGACGCTAAAGCTAAAAGCTAAAAGGCAAATAAGGTAAGCTTAGAAAAAGCCCATTCCTAAGATTTTTTTCAAAAGATCACAGCTTCTGTCATTTTGAATTCACACATATGAATATAACTTTAATTTAATACAGTGCTAGAAAGATACTACATATAAAAGCCAAAGCTTTTATTTCCAAAATTCTTTGCCTGTCATTATTGCGTGCTTTAACTAGTTCAAGAATCTGTTCCCTTTTTACTGCAATACAACTGTATAAAATTGTTATGTATTATACAAATCACAATGTTCATGTGGGAAACTTTTTCTTAGAGGATTGATCAATGCAGCATTTGCAAACAAAACTAGAGATAGGCTATTAGACATAAAAATAAACACATTTTTTTTTAAATCCATATTTCCTTTATAAAAGGAAAACCTAGCTGTGTTTGTCAAAACATTCTCAGCTTTTTGAAGGACATAATGCCCATAATTCTGTTCTGGATTGCTATACCAGCAAAAAGATAATTTTGCTATTGTTGTTGGTTTGTGGCTTCACATACACCATAAAAACAGGAGTATGTACAAGTCAAGTGAAGAAATATCGTACATGTAATTTAATTTTATCTGCTAGTGCTGAACAGGAAATGAATATTCGGAATTCTTATATTTCCTCAGAGTCAAAGGAACGTGGGGGCTGTGAGTGTGTAAACATATTTACTGCGGAGCAATGTAAGAGCAACATAAATACTGGGATTAGGACTGCTGATTAGAGTGTTTCACACCTCTCAGTGAAATAAATATGTTCCATACATTGCATGGCGTACATTTTGTTGTGTTAGTTTGTTCTAGTTTTTTGTTTGTTTTCCTTTTTGTGATCCCCAGTTCATACCAAACAAACTGAAAAGTGTCCTGCGAGCAATATACTGAGAGTATGTCTGCACCACATGCTTTAGTGATACCTCCATGCAAGGTTATTGTCAATGAAACCATAATGGTGTGGAGCTCAGCATACCTGAGTAGCGTTCCAAATAGTGACAACTAGTTGGAATTGCCTCTGTGCTGTGGGTGTAGTAACAGGTATGGTTTAGGTTTGGCCAGGTATTATGACATAAGCTACAAACTCACTTCTGCCAGCAATATGAACGTGTGCTGAAAGACCTTAAGAGTAGGAATTAATAAGAAACAAAAAACAAACAAAAAAACCCCCACTCAAACAAACAAAAAAACCAAAACAAAACAAAAAACCCAAAGCAAAACAAAACAAAAATCCAAAATGAACACCAAGGAAAAAATCCCCAACACACCCAAAAAGGAACACCCCAACAAACAATGTTGAAAACCAGCCAGCATGAAAAAACTATTTCTTTCCTTAGCTTAGGTAGCACGTACCTTAGTACAGGTAGAATTTTTTTTGTGGTGAAAACGAATGAAAACATTCTCATTTCTAATGAAAACTGATGAAAACATTCTCAGCAGTTTTTGAGATTCCTTCAAAAATATTTAGCTTAGAAAGTGAAAACAGAGTTTTAATGTGTTATTTTACATTGATCAGATAGTCTTCAGTTTGGCTTTTGACACTAAATTTTATTCTTTCATGGCCTAATAAAGGTAATGAACTTAGCTTCTGTATTATGACTTTAGATTTCATACCAAGGTGAAAAGAGGGTTCATTTTTCTGTATTCAGTAGGTTGATTTATCACTTGCATAGTTATTACTAGCAAATATATTGCTTGCATATGTAACACAATTATCTATTTGTAGTAGTTTATGAGGGGCATATGTGACGGTGTGTGTTTTGAGAGAAATAGAATGGGATTTCAGAACAAGAGCATGAAGAGATAAATTATCAATGCATACGTTTAAAAAAATGGAATAAGATCTTTCAACAGTCACCATCATGACTATGGAATAAATTGCTTTTGAATACTTTCGTAGCAGATGTCAGCCATCTTACTTATCACTGAACAAGCTATATTTGAACTAAGCAGCTCAGTATCACATTGAGGGATGTGGTTGCTGATTGAACACAGGTGTAATGGTTGATATACTGTCACACGGTCTGATGTTAACCTAAGATCTTTGTTGAAATACTTATTACTGATGGCACAAAATGTAATTGCTAATTTTCTGCCTGAATGGTTACATATTTTCTCCAAATCTTAAGAGTTATTCATCCCTTTTCCACTGCCCATTTCTCAGAGTTTAAGGCAGATGTGTCACTGGTCCACAGACCAGTAATTGAACCTGTCACTTGCAATCTACTGACTTCATTCCTCAGAAATGTATCCACTGCTTCATTCACCTTCCTGCTTATTTTTCTGTAGGTATCAGATGTCCAGCTTAAAATCCACGTTAACAGATATTCACTGTTTACTTTGCAGATCTGTGGTCACAGAGCGAAGTATTCAGAAGCATTCTCGCCTGATTATTCGTCTGGATTAACTGAAGAACTCTTGTTCAAAATAAGCTGTCCACTACTAGGCTAATCTCAATAAATGAATCAATTAAGTTGCAGGAGTTAAACTAGGTAGAAGGTATTATTCAAGAACATGGCTACACAAAATTCAGGCCCACTGAACTTTTTTTTAGTCTTCCTGAACTCTGGATTACATGAGTAATTTTTGCCTAAATGGATAGCTACAATTACACAGTTTTGCTGACCAGTGCTTTGAATGGTAGTACAAAGAGCAAGTGTGTCTGCAGAAACTCATAACAGGACATTTGTAAAGTAATTAGAACTGCAATAAAATAACATTGAAGTGATTACCTACGTAATAGTAATTAGGTGGTTTTAGGCTGTAGACTGTTGTACAAGTGAGTACCTTAATAAATTCACATTTGATAACATTCATTATTCAGTGATAACTGAGGCCAGAAAACTGAAGAAGCAGAATCACTAACAGCACATGATTCAAGCAGAATTCATGCTGGTTTTTTCAAGTGGAAGTTTTCTGAAATTCTTATGAATGTTTGACTCAAGTTTATCTATCTGTCTGTCTATCTATCTATCTATGTGACAGTATAAAAGAAATCAACTCAGAAAATACTGAGGCAGTACAGACATCCTGAAATAGAGAACAGTACTGCATGCAATGTCTAAAAAATTCTTTTTGAAGTATTGCATTTGGAAGCTGTTTCACTGGCTCATCACAAATATACAGACTTGCACAATGGTTGACATCTGAAAGAGTTATCTCTAAAAGGTTTGTAATAGTTAATATTGATTGAATGGATTTCTTTAGCATGAATTCAGTATGCTGTCAGTTACTTACCAAGGATCTCTCTGTCTTAAGCAAGGAAGAATCTCCTAAATTCAAGTAAGGAATCTCCTGCCTCGAGAGGCGTGCCTGCTCAAAGGGCAAATCACCTGGCATGCAGTACAGTTACAATTTAGAGAGAACTCAAACTGCACTCTTCCAAAAATCTGTCATTGTTACGAAGTATCTCCATCTGGAAGACAACCCTGAAAAGCATCCTAACTCCAGGGGAGAACACAACCCTGCAGCCACACTGCCTAGAAGAGAGAGCTCAAAGGTTCACTTAGGCAGGAATATTTGCAGAATAAAGTGGTTGTCTCACAGTTAACTTGCATGCAATGGGAGAAGAATCCATGAGACTCCTTGTGCACATAACTTTCTTTGTTCCTTGATAAATGAATCTTGGAAAAGCCACACACTATTCATGCATTAATTTCATGAGTGGTGTTCCAAGCTCATGAGTGTGGATGCTCACCGAGCCACTCTGCTCCTTTGTGGTTTTCCTAGAGGAGTGCTTTGCACATGTATAGCTTGGGATTTTACCTCCTTTGAAACCTGTACCAAACTGCTGCTTCTTTGGTTAAGGGGTCCAGTGCATCTGTCACACTACATACTAGAAAATGTCTGAATGAAAGATGGAAGAAATTTAGTAATAGAAGTATACTGCAAGGATTAATAAATAAGAAAAAGACACTTTAATATTTCCTCAATGCCACCTGTATGTTTCTTCCACCCTATTTTGAAAGAGAGTATTTCACAGTAGTAATACCATCTATAAATACATTTTTTATAAACCACAGGACATTAAGAAGGCTGCTAACTCTAATGCTATTTAGAGAAGAATCCCTCAGTCTTCTCATGTTAAAACCTTCTGTCACTCTCAGAATGGGCACATACCATATATACCGTATGGGAAATTTCCTCAAGAATTATTTACATCACTATTAAATGTACTACCAATGATTCTGAGAGGTGAAAAAAAATATCCTGGGGTAGCACTTTCATCCTGACAAAAGTTTATTGCAGGATGAGATATTTTACCACTTTCTAATTCAAATTTTCAAGCTTAATTGAATTGAATCTAAATGGGGTGGAGTGGGCAGAGTTGACTGATGTATTGTACAAAGGAAAGACTCCACTGTGGAAACAATGCATATACTCTTTTTCATATAATTTATTATATTTTTAATTACTTCTTTTTTTTATTAAATTTAGGGGTTTTTTTCACTCTTTTTAGTGAAAAGCAGAAGTAAAAGGAATATGACGTGAAGATCAAAGACATAGTGGCATCTCGAGAGACATCAATGCAAACAGAATTCAGACCAAATAAACGTGAAACTTAGGTTATGTTTTATTTAGTTTAAATGTTTTTAATTATACCAAAGGATTAATTGTGCAGGTTGTGAAATAAAAGAAGACAGATTGCACCAAATTTTAATTTTGACAGATTTCCATCATTTGAGTTTTAATCTCAAATACAAAAGAAACTGCTGATGCCAAATTATTCCTATTTCTTCTGCCATTTAACTGTGTCCTACCAGCATGAAAACTGTCTTATCAAACACAGTATCCCTGGTTTATATTTAGTTGTACTACAGCACTGCACATTCTTTGCCGTTTGCAATAAGTGGGGCTATGGTGAGGCAAGATGTTCCTTTCCACCATTCTTACATTAGATAAAAAAATCTCTTCCCAAAGTTAGTAACTGATGCTACTGAGGGATTTTTCAAGACCAGTTAAGCATTTCTTAAAAGGTATTTATCTTGAGATTCTTCAACTTCTGTGAATTTTGCACACAACTCTTAAAAATTCATCAAACATTGGGCTCCTGATTTGTCAGACTGTTCTTTTTCTGAAAAGATGTAATGTGTATTAAACTCTTGTAACACTCTCCAAGCAGTTTGAAAGGGAGATTCTAATTGTGCCTTTTCAGTTGTGGGAGTTTATGATCTGGCACAAATGACCTGGCACAGACAGTAAGAAGGCCAAGCTACAAGAAGGGATTAAATGGGCTGAAGGAGGATGTCAAAGACAGAACAGATTCTTGCAAGGGAATGAGGTTTCCTTTGGTGTTGAGATATTAAAATTCATCAGCATTGTCTTGTAGTCATCCTGGAATGGGAGCACTCAGAATCCCAAGCTCAGGGCCCACTATTAGGCAGCTGGGGGATGGGGGATGGATCCCATCCATCCATGGGCTGGGGTATGGATCTGTGGTTGGGCTGAGGTGCCCCATAAAACTGATTTCAGGATTGGTGCTGCTTGGAAGTATGGTATCCTTATCTCGAAACTGGAAAAGCACATATTTGACAGATGGACAACTCCGTGGATAAAAAATTGCCTGGGTGGTTGCATTTAAAGGGCTGCTGTCAATGAATCAGTGTCCAAGTGAAGACCCGTGGTAAGTGGCATTCCTCAGGGTTTGGTATTGGGAGGGCCTCTTTAACTTCTTTTTCAGTAACATGGACAGTGAGATCAGTGCACTCTAAGCAAGTTTACTGAAAACACCAACCTGTGTGGTGCAATCCACATGCTGGAGGGAAGAGATGTCAGGAGAAGGGACCTTGACAGGCTTGAGTGTTGGCCCCATGTGAACCTTGTCCAACAAGGACAAAATCCTGCACCTGGCTTGGGGAAGCTCCAAGCTCAAATACAGCCTTGAAGGAGAATGGAGTACCTAAAGGGGGCCTACATGAAACCTGAAGAAGGACTTTGTACAAGGCTATGCAGTGATAGGACAAGGGACAACCACTTTAAACTGAAAGAAGATAGACTTAGATACTAGGGATAAATTCTTTACTGTGAGGGTGCTGAGGCCCTGGCACAAATTGCCCAGAGAAACTGTGGGTACCCCATCCCTGGAAGTGTTCAAGGCCAGGAGCTCTGAGCAGCCTGGTCTAATGAAAGGTGTCCCTGCCCATGGCAGGGGAGTGAGAACAAGGTGATCTCTAAGGTCCCTTCCAACCCAAGCCATTCTATAATTCTATAATTGATTCTATGAATTGTGTATAAGGAAACTGACACATCTTGGTAGACTCCATATCAAACAGCTTCATGTGGTCCAATTCAGCCCAATACACCATTAGTTTTTAGGGTTTTTTTTTTCTATTGAAGCACTAAAATGTGTTTAATTCACCTTCAGGTGGATCATAAAAATTCACAAACATGTTTCCCAAAACAATTTGTGGTTTAAGTATGTATCTCATGGCTAGATCACACTGTGTGTGCTCTGCCTGTGTATGTTCAGAGTTTTTATGATCATGAGAACCTGACTAAGTGTCAGCCTCAAATCTTTGTGAGACAACCTAATTGTTTTATTTGAATATCATCTTCACAACTCATTTGCTGCTGATAGGCTGGCATCTCATCATAAAGTAGATAGTGCTAATTAAGTAGTCAGTATTAACATTAACATCCTTTATTTAACTGGTAGTGATCAGATGGAACAGTAGGATTCAGCTATATTAAATGCCTAATAGAAGTCTTATACATGCACCATTTGCAACATGAAGTATTATCCAACTTTGGAAACTATGTCTTTTTTTTCCTTTTTAGTTATTCTGTCTAATTTACAGAGTTTGCACTGATGATGAGGAAATGTAGCACATTTAATTAACTAGTTTTCTGCCCTGAAAGACTTTAATTGAAATTCTGTTTTGTTTTTAAATGGAGAAATACATAGTGTTCTGATTTTAGTTCCTAACACATATTTATCCCCACTAGTCCCCAAAATTCAAAATTCAAATCTGAATGACTGACAGAATTCACTAAACTTAAAAATTATGTATTTAGTACTATTTAGTAGTTTGAACTAAACCTTATAAAAATAAAATTTGATATTGAAGGGGACTTACACTGGAAGCTAATCAGTTCTGTTTATTAGCAGAACAATAATATCAAGAACAAAAGTTCTGAAAGAATGATGTTGGAAAAGTTCATTTTGGGTATTTTAAATACATTGTGATATATTCAATTAAACAAGGATGACCTGAGAAGGTAAGAGTAATTCTTAACACAAAAAATTAATATATGGATCAAAATCAGACAAATAGGGGACAGCTGTGCTTTGCTTATGATGTGTAGATGACAGGAAGGAGAAGGCAGAATAACAAATCCCAGAGATGTTTGCTTTCATAGACACCTCTACAAAACGTTCCACAGCACAGATGATGACACTTTCAGAGGGGTCTTCAAACAGAAGTTATATAAGAAAAATAAAAATAACCCCCACCCCAAGTTATTTTAAGATAAAATAATTTATAAAAGATAGAGACGAGTGAATCCTTGCCTTCATATTTCATTTTCTCATTTCTCTTTGCTTGTCTTCCTACTTTTTATAGGTATGTCTCTCCTACACAGACCTATAGATAGTAAAGGTGTAACAATCCAAGTACAAGTAGAAGTGAATTCATCCACACAAATTAAAAATGTTACATAGATGACATTTTGTATATGCACACCAAAATACAATTTTTTTTCTTAAGGGCGTTTAATTACATTTCCACACAGAAAACAGCAGAAGCAGATTTTTAATATCATTTGGAAATAAAGATTTGAGGCTATAGCCCCTGACTTAAACAGAAACATGTCTTCATCTGCAGTTCAAAAGCTAGTTTGATTAGACCTTTCTTAGTCACACAGCATGGCATAACTGATTTCACTAGCCTTTCTCATTTATATTTCTGTTAGTCAATTTTTAGCTTCCAGTTGAAAACAAATTTATATAGTGAAGAGAGAGTGAAATCATGGTTGAGAAAGATTGTGACAGCATCATTTCTATAACAAGCATGATCTTCTCTGGCTAGAATTTAGTAAACGATTGCATAATTTTTCCAGGATCAGATGATTCTTATCTGATTCTTATCTGATTCTTATCTGATTTTTATCTGCTTCTTATTACTTATCAATTTTGTATTGACTTACAGGAAAAAGATCTGCAAACTAAACCCCAGAAAACCCTCAAAATGAAGTCACAAACTTGATATAAGTAATGACTCCTTTGCTACTTTGCAGAAATTTCACTGTGTGGCAGATCTCTTTAGGTACGGTCAGAACATGATGGGATGTAGGTTAATGGAAAATGTTTTGTAGCAGGGACACAGAACAGTATTGAATTAGCAGTTGAATTAGCCATTCAATTTCAAGCTTCACACAATTGCTATTCAAAGATGAGCATGATTCTTTCAAACTTTCTTTGCTTTGACTCTTCTGCAAGACAAGATGCTTTTAAAACTTTGATGCTTTAAAAAGCTTCTTAGATGATATTAATATAATTTTGTTGTATAATATTCATAAACAGCACATCACAACCTAGAATAATACAGTAAGTATTCTTTTTCCTTTAGCTCTCCAGGTCTTTTGACTACTGCAAATCTCTTCAACCCGAGACATCTCATTATAAGAGAGAGGTAATTAAACTCTAAGAAGGTTAGCAAACAGCATAAAATTATCATCAGAATGGAGAAAGTAGCATAAAGGAAAAAATTAAGAAGGATAAATATGTATAAATTAGCCATGAAAATGAGGGAGACACAGTTAGAAATCTTAATAGCAGTCAAGGTGTACTGTAAGCACCAGAGGGAGTTTATTAGTTTTTGAGCAGCTGGAAGATTAAAATATTTGAGTACTAGGAAACACTTCTTTGATAGTTAAATATATCAACTTATTTAATATTTTTCGAAGTAGAATGTCAGAAGCTATGAAATTTTTACTGGGTAAAGCACTAGAAAATATATTACATTAAATTTTTTATCTTTGTTAAGCATAATTGTTATATACTAGAATTAGGAATTATCAAAGTCAATGAAATTTTTCAGCACATCCTGCAGTACCTCATTACTTCTTACTCATGAGATTAATAGTGATCCCAACAAAGGGACATTTAGAGAACAAGCAGGAAGAAGAATACTGGGAGCTCCAAATCCAACCAGTAAAAAGGAATTAAAGAAATAACAAAAAAAGGACTTGGAGCCAAAATTGTTTTCTAGGAAATGAGCCAAGATTGTTTTCTAGGAAGTGGACCAAGATGTTTTTAAATTTCTGAAGAAGAAACACAGGGTTTACTGTGATTATCAACTACTATTGAAAGTTAAGTGGCATAATGGTATAAAAATGTAGGAGTGTCTAAATGTTGAGAAAAATACAGACAGAACAGCAAGTAAACAGTAAATCTACCCTCTTTGAGTTTACAGCCATCCCTCCGTTGTCCTAGCACTACATGCCTTTGTAAAGTCCCTCTCCAGTGTTCTTATAAACTCCCTTCAGATACTTAAATGCTGCTCTAAGGTCAACCCAGACCCTTCTTTTCTTTAGGCTGAACAACCGCAAGTCTCTCAGCCTGTCCTCAAAGGAGAGGTGCTCCATCCCTCTAATCATCTTCGTGGGCCTCTTCCCAACTTATTCCAACAGCTCCATGTCCTTCCTGTGCTGGGACCCCAGAGCTGGAGGCAGCTCTGCAGGTGGGGTCTCAGCAGAGCGGGGCAGAGGGGCAGAATCCCCTCCCTCCCCTGCTGCCCACGGGGCTTTGGCTGCAGCCCAGGACACACTTGGCTTTCTGGGCTGGGAGTGCCCATGGCTGGCTCATGTCCAGCTCTCACCCCCAGCACCCCCAAGTCCTTCTGGGCAGGGCTGCTCTCAATCTGTTCATGCCCAGCCTGGGCTGGCACCGGGGGTTGCCCTGACCCAGGTGCAGCACCAGCACTTGGCCTTAAACCTCATGATATTCCCATGGGCCACTTCTCAAGCTTGTCCAGGTCCCTCTGGATGGCATCCCATCCCACAGGAGTGTCAACCACAACACTAAACTTGGTGTTGTCTGCAGATTTGCTGAGTGTGGACTCAATCTCTTCATCTGTGGCATTAATGAAGATATTAATAAGCATTTATGCCAGTACAGACCCCCCCCGAGGGTCACCACTTGTTACAAGACCCATCAGAACACAGTCATTAAGCTTCTGGATGTGACTGTCTAGTCGATTCCTCATCCACTGAACAGTCCAGCTGTCAAATCCTTCCTTCTTTGAGTTAGAGAGGATGTTGTGTAGGACCATGTAAGAGACCTTACAGAAGCCTATAGACCTTCCTTTGTTCACTGATGAAGTCATTCCATCCTAGAAGACCACTAGGTTGGTTAAGCAGGACTTCACCTTGGTGAAGCCATGCTGACTGTCCCAAATCACCTCTCTCTTCTCCATACACTTTAGTACAATTTCTAGGAGGATCTGTTCATGATCTTTTCAGGCACAGAGGTGAGGCTGACAGGTCAGTAGTTCCCCAGGGTCCCCTTTTCAACGCTTTTAAAAGATGGGTACAGTGGTCCCCTTTTCCAGTCAGTTGGGATTTCACCTGATTGCCATAAATTTTCAAATGTCAGGGAGAGTGGCTTGGCAACTACGTTAGCCAGTTCCCTCAGGACTCTGGGATGCATCTTATCAGGTGCCATAGATGCATGTGCCATCAACTTCCTCAGGTGGCCACTAACCTGATTTTCACTTCCAGTGGGAAGGACTTTGTTCCCTCAGTTCCTGTCTTGCAATCCACCCACTCAAGAAGTGTGGGAAGAGAAGTTGCCATTGAAGACTGAGGCAAAAATGTGGCTGAGTACCTCAGCCTTCTCTTCGGTTTTCCCAGTTTGACAGCCTTTTTTTTGGGAGTGGAGCATGGGTGGGTGTACACCTTCTTTGATCTTCCTTTTCTGACTAACCTACCTGTAGAAACCCTTCTTGTTATTTTCATTCCTTGTCAAGTTCAGCTGCAGCTCCTTTTTGGGCTTCTTAATTCCATCCCAACACAACTGAACATCACCCCCACACTCTTTCCCGGATACCTGTACTTGCTTCTACCTTCTGTGCATGTTTATTGCCCTAAAGTTTGATCAGAAGTTCCCAACTCAGCCATGCCAGCCTCTTGCCTTCCTTGGCTGATTTCTTGTGCCTCCAGATCACTGGTTGTTTCAACTATGGTAGAGGTCCTTAAGGTCTTAGTCTGTTCTCTTCCCTTGTTCCTGAGAGTAGATTCTCAGGAGGTCTCACTGTCTCCTTGGACAGCTGGAATTTTGTTTTCCTAATTTCAGGGCCCTAACTTTACTCTTTGCCTGATCCATATCCCTCAGGACTTCAAACTCCACCAGTTCATGATCACTGGACCCCAGGCTGCCTCCAGTCTAGGTGTCCCTAATTAGCTACCTGTGTTGGTCACCAACAGATCCAGTATCACATCACCTCTGGTTAGGTAATTATCTGGCTTAAGAAGTTACCACCATGCATTCCATGAGTATCCTGTATTCCCTAGAGCTCATTGTGCTACTTTCCCAGCAGATGTCTGGGTGGTTGAAGTCCTTCAGCAGGACAAGAGGCTGGAGCCTGCTGCCTTCTGCAGCTGAAGCAAGAACAGGATCCCCTTTATCAGGGGCCTCTAGCAGACAGCAACCATGAGGGTCCCTTTGTTGTCTCTGTCTCTGGAGCAACAAACAGCTTTCAATTTGCTCGTGGCTGTTCTTCCCTCTTCACAGTCTTCCCATCTTTTGATTCAGAGGGCAAACCTACACCTGTAAAGGTGGCACTTAGGGACATCATTTAGTGGTGGACTCAGCAGTGTTGGAACTCATGACTATAAAGGCCTTTTCCAAACGAAATGATTGTACTGTACTATCTGTTACCTTTTGGATCTCTCCTTTGTGGCTGATGGCTCTGCAGCAAACTGAAATACTATGGCCTGCCTGTTTGCTTACTCTGACAGGATGCGTAACTCCTGATTTTTGTATTAAATTTAGGTTTGCTGTGTCAATGATTGATGTGACTTACGAATTTACAGTAACGTTTCCCTCATTGCTACATGCAACATCTTCATGGTTGCAGTAACAGCAGCAAACTAGACTTATGCCACCACATTTCTATTACTGTCCCACCCCAGTCAAATCTAAGTGAAACAGTCCCTGCCTTTCAGTGTCACCTGGAGTAAGCCATGGGGTGTCTTCTGCAGAAAAAATGAAACCCAAAAACATTGAAGTGAAGAACATCATAAAACACTTTGTATATGTATAAAAGGTTTGTTTTTGTTAGAATTATCTATCCCAGTTTACTTTAATATAAATAAGAAAAATAATTTATTAATTCTGAAGGAATCTCCAAACAGATGTTAAATCCATTTCAGCAGTTTAAAGGAGAATTACACGCAAAAACAGTAATGCACCTGTTTTATTGCTTCTTAATGATTTTGGTTTTGTTTGGATTTTTTGGGGTTTTTTTTTTGTTTGTTTGTTTTTTTTTGTTGTTTTCTAGATATCATTATATCTGTTCAAAGCCTCAAGTTATATTGTTTTAATGTAGTCCATCTGCAGATATATATTTAAGTCCCCTCCAAACCTGTTTTGCTTATCTTCATTCTATATTTTTCTTTGCCTATATGTCCTTTATTATTTTCTCAACCTGTTATTTCTGTGAGCAAAATAATTGAGAATAATTTTAAGAAGACACTAAACAAAATTAGTTTTATCCTATCAGTAGACCCATTTATCGAAATGATTTCCAGTAACCTTATAGTCTCTGCAGAAGCTTGTTTCATACTTACTAGCAGGACAGCCTCCATTTTATTATGTATTAAAGCAGCTGAGCTACTGAGTATATTTAAAAGATGATCTTCATCTGAATGGGTGAAAAATTCTCAGTAGATAACTTCTGTAATGGGTGTATCCTGTCCTGTAGGAAAAATTTAATTGCTCAATATGCTTTGAAGCATATAATTTTTTCTGATAAAGGATGCAAAATAATGCACATTTTTTTACAACTAGGGTACTCTCCTTTTCCCCCCCTGTTCATTCCAAAACATATTTTTTGCTTGAAAGCAAAGTATCCTTTTTATTTTTCCAGCTATAATTAGGCATATATTATAGCAAGTAGGTGCGGTGGTTTGAACCTGAGTTGATGGGCAGTTGTTTAGGCCAATAACATGTCTTGAAATCTACACATTTAAACTGTGTGGAAGTCCAGGAAATTCTCTCTTCCTTCTGGCCCTTGGACAGGTAACTGGGCTCTGGCCACTCGGCCTGGTGGGCCGGGCCGGGCCTGGCTGGGCCTCACTGCTTGGCCCCGGCAGGGCTGCGGCCATGGCCCTGCTCTGTCTCGGCCCGGCAGGGGACGGCCCGCGGCTCCGTGAGGGCCGGGATGGCTCCCCTGCCTTCTCCGGCCGAGACCAGCTCCTGGCCACTGCCC
>VZRQ01010358.1:0-26964 GCA_013397975.1 Machaerirhynchus nigripectus
AACAATTTATGTAAAGAAAAAATGCCTACAGAGTTCCACAAACTTTTCCAAATGCCTTCTTTTCTTTGCATGCTGGTGCTTCAGTTCACTGACTAACTCGTTGAAAAATTGCTAAATGGAAGAAAAATTATCCTTATCTTCTGTGGAGTAAAACGTATGTGAGTGGAAAGCTAGACTCTGGAAGGCAATAAACTCTCATGCATCTCAGTTTCCAGGTTTATTTAACTGTGAGCATTTTTCAAGAGGTTGTAAAACCTAATTTTTCCTACTGCAAGTACTTCTGTTTGTAGCCTGTACATGTATATGTGTGTGTGTATATATGAATATGTTTTTTGTAGCCCTCTCAAATAACTTTGTTATGCATTTTTGTGCTTTTCATTTCAGCTGCAGTTCGAAGACACAAGTTGCAGATCAGGGGCATTTTCAATTAGAGTACATAACTGATTGTAGATAACCTGTATGTCTTTTTTCACCTCAAAGGGAGACAAAAATTACTAATTTTCAGTATTTTAAATATATACATATTTTTGGAAGCTTCTTTCTGGCATAATGGAGATTTTATAACTGTGGAGAATCAGTGACTTCGTACATTTGGTCTANATTTGGTAAAGATTAAGGCACATGTGACTCTGTGACCACACCAAAGGAATCAAAAAGAGGTACTGAGCTGAGCCAAACAGCAAAGAGTGGATTCAGTCAAGACTCTGAGGCTGTCACAGCAGCACAATCACCAGTAGTAGAAGGACAAGTGGGATGAGGACAGGAAGCTGAATTGTTAAAGTTCAGTAAGGGAACAGGTTTTTGTAGAAGGCAACCAGGGATCACTGGAAACCATTTTGAAAATATCGAAAGAGAAAAAGCTCCTGGTAACTCCTCATCTGGCATCCATCATGGCTCTGTCTGGATTACTTAAACACTTGAGGGGTAAAACACTGGGACCTGGAATCTGTTTTGCTGATGGGAGTTTTCTTAAATGTAGTACTTATAAACACCTACTGAGATTCGTAGATTACATTAATATTTTGTACAGATTTATGTTACAAAAATGGGCACCATACCTTCAGTCATCATGAAAGAATATTAGACAATTATCTTCTTTCATCCTAAAACCCACAAGAGGCTCATAATCTAAGAAATTAGACTTTTAAGAACATTAAATCCTGGGGTTCTGTTACTGATCTAAAAGTGAAATGATGAAAAATCTAAATAATTGCAAATTACCCTGAACATGTAAACGTATCTATTTATTTTGAACAATCCAGTGTAATTTTCAGTCAGCTCATACATTTATTTTTGTGTCTGTTTTTCTTTTTTAATGTGTTACTTTGATTTAAAATTATTTCAGAATTGCAGAATCTGGGTGGTCCAAATAATGAGGTCAAGAAAATGCATTTGACACCCGTGACTTTCACTGCTTCCAGAGAAGAGTAACATCAGCCTCTTGACTAAAGCTATCTGTAAGGGGAACCACAAATAATATCACCCGTAAACGAGAAACCCTAACAGAGAAAAGATACAAAACTTAATACTTAAGTTTAAGTATTTTGTATTTTATGACCAATGGCATATATATCATTCTTGATAGAACACTTGCACTGGGCTGTTTGCCGCAAAATCATTCCCAAATTTTAATTCACCAAAATAATCAGTATTGATGCCCATCAGAACATCCAGTTATTAAGATGTTGTAGAACTGAGCAGTATAGTTTCTGAAAGCATGATATCTTTTACCACTAATTTATTCTGCTAAAAACCCCACAGATCATTTTGAGTCTAATTTGATACTTGAAGGTCTTTTGAATAAGTTCTGTTTTAAAAAATTGAAAAGGAAATGCTGATAATATAACAAAGTCCTTCTCTTTTTATATTTTTTCTGTTTCTTTTCTGTCCTGAGGTAGCTGCTTGTGAGGTAACAGATTAGTGTCAAGTTCCATGTTTTTGGCATATCTCAGGTTGCAGGTCAGATACGCAGGCCTTTTTCTCTCTAAACATTCCCTCATTTCCAAGAGTTTCCTCTCAGACATGGATCAGTGACATGTCAGAATTTATCATGAGAGAGAATTATTTTCAACTGCATTCCTGATTTTTTTGCTGGTATCCAAATTTGTGGATTGATTTCCCAGCTGTGCTGCTCCCAGTAGCGTTGCACACCACTGAGGTGTGCAGTGTTATTGGCATATTTGAAATGCTGAGATCTTCTTCAGGTATGGATTGATATGTCCATTTCCAAGGTTCTTTATTTTTTTTACTCATGTGTTCAATTGCCATCCATATGAAACATTAGGAGTTAAGGAAAACTTTCTTAGGAAAGCAGCAAACAATAATGGAGCTGAAGTTTCAGGAAAAGGTAACCTGAAAATGCAAAACACTTACAAAAGCAGCTTGTCATCCAAAGTTAAAGATCCCTCACCACAGCCCAATTCACAGCGAGAAATGGCAGGTGCCACCTGTGAGGGGTTTTGTTTGAGCAGAATTTCAAAGGATATTGGAAGAGAATCCATATGCACCAGTCACTGTATTCATATCCTAAAGCTCACAGAATTATTCTTAGGTGGTGGCAACAAAATTCTGTCAATTAAAAGAAGCTTCAGCTGAACAGTTGTCATAAATCTTTCCTATTCAAGGGTGCTGGAGACATGCTGAGGTGATGAGCTCAAGAAGATACCTCCTGGGGTGATATTTTTTAAAATGGAAATGCCTCACAGTCATTTCTATTTAATAATCAAATGGAGGAAGAACTTCTTTTATTCTCTTTCTGCTTGAATCTTTGTACTGGCTTTTGTATAATTAATCGAGAAAATATAGTAAAATATAATTGAGCTGGTATTACTTTTCAAGGTAGACTTGCGTTTTTATTTCCTTCCAGAGGATTTTCTTTCCACTCCATATTCATGTGCTGCTCTTTAAAGCTCAGGAGGGGATGCACACATGCATGAAAAGAAATACATAAGCATGAACAAATTAGAAATGCTCAGATCTGAGGCATCTCAAAATAATCCTTATTCAGCTGCCAGATTTTTTTTTTCCCTGAAAGATATTTCTGCTGCCTAAAACTACCAGTAAAGTCTCAAAAGAGCTACTGTAACTGCTACCTTCTGAATCCTGCGGGGTTTAGAAGCAATGGGACATCTATTATTATTACAATAGGACATCAATTATTATTACCATTGTTCTGTGGAAAAGGAACAGCAGGATTGGTTTGTTTTTGAATAGCCAGATGAAGAAATTTTCACAGCAAAATCTCAGAGATTAGAAGGAAGACAAGAGCTCTGACATGCTTTTCAAGTACCTCTTCAGGCTTTTCCAACATGAATCAGTGGTTCCATCAAGCTGGAGCTTGGACAGTGCTGAAAAATTCCCAGCGCAGGATCTGCTTAGCCTGGGAAGATGTGGGGAGTGTCTGCTGCAAAGCCACTACCACAGGAACAAGAGCATTTCTGAACTTTGCTTACAGGAATTGCAACCCTGTTTACCATTTGGTTCACCAGACGAGAGTCAAGGTGAAGTTTTTTTGCAAAAGACATTTAAACTCCTCTTGGCATTCTCCTCTTCCTAATGTTTTGTTGTCATAAATTTCTGCCTTCGTTTCTCTCCTTCTTTCTTCCATATTTCAGCTAGGCTGTCAGCTGGAAAGAAAAGATATTGATATGCTCTTGGCCTACAGAGATTCACCTGGATCCACCTATGGAAGACACTGAGTCAGTTTGTGTTATCCCTGCCAGTTTTGCTCAGATAATGTGCTGTTGTTTCATGCTTCCACACAGACTTTTGCTGATCCTTTTATTTACCTTTGGGCCCCACTGGCTCAGAAGTGGCTCACAAATATGTGGTGGGACAGTAGGTAGGCTTTTACAAGTGGCACCTTTGTCTCGGTCAGCAAGGATGGCAAGGACCAGGCTGTCATCTCTTGACAGCTCTTGTTTGGACCAAGAGGTCACTGTCAGTTTGGCAACCTGTCATCTTCAATCAGCTGTAAACTTAATTTAAGGATGGAGCAAAAAGAAAAACCTGGGTAGATAGACACAGAGCACTTAAATCCCTAAATACCTCCATGACTGCAAAACAAAGAGTCTCTGTCGATAACTGGCCTAGTGCTTTTGTCTGTATCTTTTCATTATAGCAGATTTCTCTGAAAGGTGTCTTGGGCTCACACCGAACTTTTTCTTTCTCTTTTCAGCTTTGGGGAGACACAATATTAAATTGGACTTTATGTAGGCATATTATGATGTTTTTTACAAATGTGTTTGATGACCACTTCTATGAGGTGTTTATAAGGACCAACTGAAGCCAGCTGAAGTTGTCCTAAAACCTTGTTTCCCAGTGTTTAAGAGATGTTGGTAAACTTACTTTGACATGAAGACTCGTCTGTTGTGTTTGTTTTCACTTTAGCTATTGGATACAGAGAAATCCTGGAAAAACTGATGTGGAAACAAGGGGAAGCTATCAACTTGATCATTCCAAGTCAATATCCTGAGCACAGATTTCAACAGTGTAGGATCGTTAAATGTAGTCAGTTCATCTGAGGTCATAAGTAATATCTGAAATACATACTCTGGCATTCTTCAGGGAAACGAATTTCTCTAAGTAGTGTAATTCTAAGTATATGTCACTGTCAAATTGTCCAGTAATGTTCTGAAAGCATCCTCTGTTCTCCCTCAGTTTTCTGTTGTATCTGACCTGTACACATCTCTTCAATTATTTAAAAACTAATCAAGGAAATTCCTTAGTGTCAGCTCTATAATGATGCTCAAGAGTCCACTATGATTGCAGAAAATATTCTGGTGACTTCTTTGAATTTCAGAGTGAGAATTAATTAAAAAATATGATAGATATCCAACCTCTAATCAGTTTGCTTGGGAAATGCTAGCCAGATAATTTCAGTGGTTTTCCAGGCCAGAACTGCCACTCTGATTGCACAGCCTGAATTCAGAACACACATTGTAAACCCTCATTCAGTGGCTTTTTACAACGTGTAAAATGTTTTGCTCAAATTTTCTTTTTGGAAACATCTTTTGATAGTTTGAAATTTTAAAATACATGTAAAGATTGAGTGCAAGGGCAGATGGAAGAGAAGTGCTGAACCTTAAAACTTACATTTGCATGTCTGCATATAGAAACAGCTTTATGTATAATCTCAAGTATAAATGTGTGTCTCTGTGTAAATATACATGTTGGTGTGAAGGGAAACACCATCACTTTCATGTGATCCGTGTTCACATCCACTGAAGGCATGAATTACTCTCTTCTGCTAGTCTCCTGATATTCTCTTCCAGATTTCTACTCTTTTTCTACCATGTTTCTGCATTTTTCTTTGTAACCTGTAATTTGCAGAAGTTCCTTATTACAGCTGTTTTGAAAGAAAGAAAAATTCCTAGAGAAAACATTCGTCATTGGAATTTGATCATTTACTCAAGCTGTCATGTTTGACGCAGATCTATTCAGATAAATTCGGGTGGTGGTGATGTTTTTGTCAGCTTCTCCTCCTGGCACCTTCTGAGCCACTTCTGTGGCTTGTTGGAGACACCAGAACTCCTGGCAAGACCCAAGGCATACAACATGACTCCCCCAGATTTTACAGGAGGAAAATCCTCTTGAATGTCTTGGATCTGTGACCTCACATCTTTTAATGAAAACTTTCAAACCTGAGATTTCCAGTTATGAGTTGGAAGTTCGCCAGCACCTGAAGAATCATGAATCTGGGGTGAGTGAAACCTTTTTCCATGTAGTTTTTCTCCTCATACAATACCTCTGTCACGTTAGATGTTAAATCTGAGTATAACCTGGATACCTACCAAACTTCTCTAGCTCATTTCTCCTAATATTCAAATTAAAAACTTGGTTTTAGTATTTCATCTTAAGCTTTTATTTTCTTTTTACTAGATTAGTTAAGATTTCTTAAATGATATTTTATTTAACTTAGTATTCCAACTTATGCTCAGAAAAACAGAGAAAAAGGCCATCAAAACCTGGATAAAACAAGGAATGTTTTAAGTAATCTATCATCAGAACAAAGCCCAGAAAAGCCAAAACCAATAAAAGTCACCGTACCAAACCCAAACCACAAAATGCTGGAGGCTGAGAAAATATTGATTTCAAGCCACAAATATGTAAAAGTTTGTCACAACTTCATGTTTATATGAAAAAAATATTTATATCTATAGCTACTTACACCTGCATGACACTGCAGTTCAAGTTCCCTGCAAAGAATGTATACCTATTAAAAAAACAATAAAAAGACAGTGTAAACCAAATAAATATTACAATATGCTGTAAAAAAATTATCCTTTCAAAACTACTAAATAAAAGAATTTCCATTTCTCCGACTCTGTCGACATATCACACATTTCATCAAAGACGAAAGAACACTTATCTTTGAAGAATAAAATAAACATTGCTAAATCAAATCTTCCAAGAGTAAATTCCCCTGTGTTCCAGTAAGCTAGGATCTGAGTTTCATAGCTTGTTTCACAACAATCTGCTCAAAAATTACTAAAGATATTCTGTAATATTTTAGACCAACGCATTCTCCTTGGCATAAAATGTAAAGCAGCAATGACAGTTTCTCATGCAACAAAAGTAAAAAAGGTGAAAACAGAAGGCACTGGAAACTGAAGATAAACTGACAACCTCCTACCAGATTACTTGGAATACTGAGTCTCACTGAGCTGGAACAACTCTTAACATCACAGGGGAAACATCTGATGGATCTGATCAATTTTCCTTAATTTCAGTAAGAGTTTGGTAGGATCAGTGTTGTTAAATAAGTTTAAAAAAAATAAGAATAGAAAAGTTTTTGTCTTTCTAGACAGAGAATGGCTTTTGATTGTCACACAGGTTTTAACTTTGGAAATAGTTCCTTTTGGTTGAAAATTCATCTTGGAATTAGCCATCCATGGCAGTCAGTTTTCTGTGTTGAGAGGAAAAATCAAGGCACTTTCCTCTTGCAGTTCTTAATGAGACAGCCTTGACATCTGGAAACTGGAGAAAATCTTTAATGGTTGTGAACCACTAATGACCAGGAAAGTGTTACGTTCCCAAATAACCTGACTTCCTTTGCAAATGGCATCTTGGTTTAATGAAGTAGCACCAACTGTTCATCCTCTTCACTTTTTAAAGTGAAATTCTTTACCACAATGTTATCTGAATGTAAAATAAGCACTGCTTCCTTTTCTACTTTGTATTATGATTCACAAATATGTGGCTGCTCTAAAAAGGAAGGTTTGAACAGAAAAGAGTCTGAGTCTTGTCTATGATGAGTAAGCTGATTATGTGAAAAAAATAAATTTAAACACATGGACAAATGTAGGTCTGTCCTGTTTTGGAAGAATGTACATGAGGAAAGAAAATAATGCTCTTCTATACATTTTTATATATATATATATATGTGTCTGTGTGCACGCGCACACGTGTGTGCACCTGTGTGTATATTTAATTTTTAAAAATTTTCGTTACAACAGGTCCCTATCTGGAAAAGATACACAAGACACAGAAATACCCATGAATACTGAAGAGTTCACTGAAAAAATTGCAGTGTGAAAAAACTGGAGGTATTAACTTCCAGACTGGAGTTTTGCAGGTGCCTGAAAATATATGTAAAGAAGATTAAAGGATATAAGGGTTTATCTCAGAAAAACTTTGCTTAATATATAATAACGTCACAGTTAATTGTAAAGGAGAATTTTTATCTGCTTATTTTTTATACCACACTCACCACTGCTAACTTGTGATCTATCATGGACGCAAATGCCCCAGAGTGGCAAGAGATATTTAATTACCTGAGGTCAACAGCAGAGTTCTCCTGCAGTGCCTATCTGGGGTCTTCTAGGGAAAAATTATTCTAATTTCAGAAAACGTGAGTTTGAAGCAAATATTAGCACAAACTGAAGTCACTAGCAAATGAAAGGCAATTTTCCAGTATAAATATGTATGAAACAGTAACTTTGTTATACCTAAGGCAACAGATGATTTTCTAGGCCATCCTTGCCTGATGACACAAGTGGGTGAATGACTGAGTGAGTGAGCCAGAGTCCTCTCTGCTTCTGAGAATGGAAGGAGCATTGGTGCAAGGTCATTGATGAAGCAGCACTCAGCAAGTGAGCAGCCAGGTAAATCCAAGGAGTGAAAAAGTCCATGGCAAAATGTCTCTTGATGTCAGCAGGTCTTGATGGACCTGAGAAGAGATAAGATTAACGTGAGCCTTCCTGAAGAGAAAAGTGGCAAAGATTTACTGCCTTTGCAAAAAGCATTTAATAAAGATCTATTTAACCTAAATCTCACCATCTATACAGCATCCCCAAAACTCAGCTTGAGGGGTGAGCTGTGCTTTCTCTTGCCTCACCATGCACCTGGTATGCTGATCCTTTCTGGAGGCACATCGACCTCCTGTCACCTCTTTCCTGCTGCTCTTCATTTTTGGAGAGAAATGGAGGATTTGTTGTACTGCTGCTTTACAAGCTGGAGCTGGAGGCCAGAGGGCAGCACAATTTCTTTATAGCTCCAGTTTTTCCAACAAACCTTTGGAGCCATTTCATACCAATTCAGTACAATGTCGATGTTGTTAATAGCTGGTCTGGTGACTCGAACGTTCATCTTTATGGTGGTGAATTTAACTTCAATGGGAATCTAAACCCCTCATTTTTGAACTGAAAGCATCTATGAGAATTTGCAGAATGCAGGACACAGCTAAGAGGCAACAGCAAAAAGAGGATTTTGTGTGAAATACAGTGACTTCTCTCTGATTCATAAACGTAGCAAAGAAATTTTTAAAAAGGTTAGAAGATACTGAGATTATTGATGAGAGCTGAATCTCATTAGGATTGCCTGCAGGTTCAGAGATCATTTCTCGTTCTTGTCAGCTCTTAGAAGCTCAGATACTTCTGCAGAGTTCAAAGCATACGTGCTGGATTTTGACAATTAGTTTCAGAAACAATAGCCTGTCTTCTCAATTTCCAGTGCTTCCTTGCTTTTGTCATGCTGAAACATCAGCTTCTCTTATGTTACTCCAACTGTGCCTGCTCTCCTGAAGAAAGACTGGAATTTAACAGGTTTAATTTAGTTCAAAAATTTAGGGTGTGACTTTAAATTTGAGCTAAATTTTTAAACTTAAATGGTTGCACACAAATGTCTGGGAAACTTCTCTCTTAATCTGTGTGAAAGAAGATTATTTGAGCCATTTTTCCCTTTTCTACTTCATTTCTTTACTTGGAAAAATTGTTGGCATGAATGTGGAAGATGGGTAAACGGTTCTCAAAAAGAAGAAAGGCCTGAGCTGAAAGGCAAATACAGATGTTGATGAGACAGTGTGGGGAGCACATCAAGAGAAGGAAGGGGGTCAAATATAGGAGTGTCAAATACAACCACAGACCTGTCCTTAGGTAGTAGGGGATGGCCTGGCTGTTTCTTGGGAGACATCCACCTAATCTGAGGAATTTCAATTACTGAAGTAAAGCCAACTAAATGAAATGCTTACCATGATAAATCCTAAAAATGAGGAGACATTTGAATTTAAAAATGGAGACATGCTGGAAAAACATGAAGTTGACACATGAAGAGTTGACACTTTAACAATCTAAGTGCCCATATCTTCTGATGAGCTTGGACTAGATTTTAGGCAACTCTCTGTTTTCTAGAAAATTTAAGGACCCTTTTTTGCATTTTGCATTATTTGGTCATCAATAAAATGGTTTAACTATATTTCCTGCATTTTTATCATGATTTTAAGCTTCCTTTCCAAGTATATAATTAAATTTTTCATCTGCATAAGACTAGAGTACACAGAAATGAATGTTTCAGAAAATAAGCACCTGAAAATGCAAATTGGTCCTAACTCAAATGCTGTTAGGGACAATTTCTTTGCTATCTACTTAATCAGATATCCTAGTTAAATTCTTATTTTGTTTCAGAAAGTCTCAGTTCCTTAAGTGTAAACATACTCCAAGAAAAATATTTCTCCCTGAAGCTGATGGGGGTTTGATGCAAACCTATTAGAACCAAAAATAGTTCCATGAAAATATGTCATGGAAATGTATCTGTTCCAGTGAAAAATTTGGGAAAAATATCTCAGCTCAAGGACAAAACCTCTCTTTAGTATGAAAAAAAGGTGCATTTATCAACATCACCCACTTTCAGATTTGCCTTTTATGAGCAAAACACTATGAAATGTTTTGGTTTTTTGCTTTTATAGAATAAGAAATTCTGGAAAACTTACAGAGTTTTGCAGCAGCTTCATTTTTATTCACCCTGCACAGAGAATTTATGTATTATCAGGAGTAAGAGGTCACTTGTAGAGGAGGGAGTCAAGTTATGTCTGCAGTTGAAACACACACACACACACACACACACACACACGAATTATGGTGCTTAGGCCAGCCTTACAATAATAATTCACATATGTTATGTGTGTTGTGGGTGCATGTGTGTTTGTGTAAGTATCTTTACACATACCAAAGTACAATTAACTAATATTACCAGATTTTTCACAGTCATGACTTAGGAGCCTCAGAAGCCAGACCTGTGCATCCACATGATAAATTTTAATCAAAACACAGTTGTTGCAATAACGGTCCTGTTACTTTAGGGACCGAGTGCTGTAAAAAAAGTCCTGCCTACAGTCTCGTTCTTTGCTGTGATTTATTGCAGTGTTTGAATATTCAGGCTGTTTTACTAAGGCCAGAGCTCCCTGACAGTTGAGCAACACAGAATAACGCACTGACAGCCACTGAGATATTTGTCCATCTGTTGGCCCTGGGACACCCTTGCGTTTAGGAGGCTGGCAGCTCCTGACTGATTAAAATTACTCTGACTGCTTTGAATTGGACTCACTCATTTCCACTCAGAATTGTACACAGTGGCTGGAAAGGTGACAAGTCACTGTTCTATCTTGAGTGATTAAGTCCTAGTCAAGGATAATGGTTGTAATAACAGGCTGACAAGAGAATCTTCCACATAAATAATAGTAAAATCAACAGTACTGTCAGCCTACTTGCATAGTTTCCTGCATGGAAATTTCAGAGCCTAAGATGAGCAGAATGGAAATAAAAAGCAATCACGTTTACTACCATGGCCCACATGAAACATCTGCTCTACAATGACATCTCTTGTCTGCTATTGGTTTTACAGGATGGCATAGCAATTACTCGGGCATTGCTCCTCTGAAGAATTGCTACCCAGAGTCTTTGAGACCAAGAGCATAACTGGGATTTAGAAAAAGATAAGAAGCTTATATGAGTAGAAAGAGGCTCTCAAGTCATATACATAAGCCACACATGCAAGAAATATTTATCCACATGTTTTCAGGCATAAATAAAATATCAGATGACAGCAGCCAGAAAATTACTTCTAGATTTGTACACTGCTGTTTTGCAAGTACATCCCTAAATTTGATGCTGACCCATGTCAGAGATAAATAGCATAACTGAACTTCTCTGTGTTTCAATGTGGCAATTTTTGTGCTTCTCTCATTGTTTTTTTATCACCAGAAATGTGGTAATTACCATTGATGTCTCAGTGCTGGATCTATAACCTGTCAAAAGAAGAGGGGTGCACTGACATGTTATGGGTCAAACCCAAGTATTTCCTTGGAGGTAGAAAGAAAAACTGGCATTTTGCAACATTCCATATACCAGTGACATCAGGAAAAGATAAATGGGGAGTGATTGTTGGGCCAAGAAGTTACAGAGCCTGCATGTGGAAGTACCTTGTGGAATACATTGCTACTTTTCCACTGTCACCAAATGACTCCCCAGTTGCTTGTTTCCAGATATGTGAGCCATTCACATCACCTTTACTCAGGATCCTGGGGTGAGAATGTGTGAGTTCTGATGAAATTAAACACAGTATGTAGCCTCATATGCAGGCAGAACCTAAATATGACAGGGACAGCAATTTATTACAGAGATCATCATAAAATCTTGCAGTTGATCAAGAGAGTCCAACTGATTTTGCGGGGATTTAAAACCAGACACTAGAAATGGAAGTAAAAGAAAATCCTTAGTCATAGAATTACAAATATCTCCTCTCGATATCTTTGTTTCTTGGCATCCCAGCTGAGCCTGTTCTGGGCTGATTGTGTGTTCTTCCAATTAATGTTATTGGGACTCAAGGCCAATTCGTATCTGATAGAGAAGAGTGTCAAAAAATGTCAATGAGTGGAAGAAATTCCTATTAAAATGCCAGTTGCGACCCCCCATCTAAGTTTCCTCCATGGCTTGTTAGAGAATTAATTTTGTACATGGCTCTGGTAACACCAAGACTCAGGAAACAGATTTTTTTCTGGAATCTAACTGCAAATGGGCCCATAATGAGATATAGCTATAAAAATAAATAGAATTTATATGTATATAAAATAATTTCTTTAGCATAGGGTAGGCATTTCAAAGTAATTTTCCTTTGAAGAACAAATCCACAGAATAGTGGTTGTTAGTACTGATATCATTCCTTATTAATCTCAATTGAATGGTTATGAAAATAACATGCTGTTGGTCTTTTCCAGATTAGCTTTTACTGGATGCACTGAACAGCTCTCTATTTTCAATTTGCTTCCAGTAGCATTGCACCACTCATTCTTGAGAAGAAGAATAGATTAAAACAGGAGGGAAAAAAAGAGAGAGAATGTGTGAGACAATGAAAAAGAAGGTAAAATACCTTCTTTGAATCCTAAGGAACTTGATTGCATGAAAGTCACCTCCTTTATTAACATACTGAGCTTTCAGAAGAGAGGTTAAGGAGCTGATATGTGATCATGGTGTCAAAGTAGATTCTAAAACTTAATTTTTATAGGGTTGGAGCTGGCAAGAAATCAGATGCTGAAATTAAACTGGGCTAGGGATTTGTAAGGAGTTAAAATTTCGGCACTGTGGGAGACACTTTCTCTATATTTTCCATCCCAGTTGCACTTGCAAGATAAGGCAGACGCTTACAGATGAATGACTGCATGTATAACATAAGTACCCTCAGATTTAAAATTATCTATCCATGGATAGAACTCATTTTATCTTTGCACAACGGAACATTTCCCTCTCCAAGGTTCAGATGTAGAAGGAAGCCACACTTAGGCATGTGTGTCTAAATCATCAGTCTTTTTGCAAATAATCAAAATGCAGAAGGAACAAGTGAGATAAGCACCACAAAAATCCACAGCAACTGTTATTTTTTCCTTTTTTCAGTGAAATGTGGATTGCTGGATTTGGCCAGCAGTGTGTTAGTTACACTTTTCTTAAATGGCAGCCAATCAAAATTATTACAACACTTTTGAAGACAGGCAAAAAAGAAAATATTTGGTGTTTTTAATTTCTCAAGCACAGGTCATTGTTAACAAGTGTTCTCAAGAGCAAAGAGCTTTGCTCTAACAACAAAACCCTTGTACTTTGTTAAATTGTTCAAATAAGCGGCTCACACTCTCAATTTGTTCTTCTCTCTGGCAGCCAAGAATTGCAATGATCAGATTCACAGAAGTGCAATGGCTTCAAATGCAATACAATCAAGTGCAGACTCTTTCCACTGCTCAGTTTTTTTGTGATGTGTTTATTCTTTATTTCTTATTTGGTTTTTAGCTGCCTATAGTGTTGTGTGTGAAAAAATCAACTCATTATTCTTGTTTGGTTTTCTCTCAGCAATTGTTTGGGCATTTTATTTTTGAGACTTCTGCTAACTCTCGATATTACTTATGCATAATCACTGCTAGAGTGCTATTACTGACTTTTTTTTTCTAACTACGGTACCTTAACCTTTATGTCTGTTATTTTTCAATGTCTACATTACATTTCAGTTGAAAAATCTTTTGTGTGTCTGAGAGCCACTTATCACAGCAGAATTTGTATCTGTGTATCCCGTCGCTTTGTGCAGCTTCTTCTGAACCGAATTCCTGGCTCAAGGGAATCAGTAGGAATTTTATCCTTCATGTTGTTGGGAAGTAGATTTAGCCCTACATCTTGTTTCTCTTAGAATTTTTTGTGTGCAGTTCTATCCCTATCCAGAATAACATGGAGTAACAATTTATGTTGTTCATTTTTCATTGGGGAATGATGTGCTTCTAAGAAAAAGAAATTCAGTGAATACATTTTAAAATTCTAATCTGTCTTTTAAACTTTTCGTATTAGATTTTCTTTTTCTTCTGTGCACTCTGCCTCATTAAATCCAACTGCAGAAGTAGATTCACTATCCCTACTATCTGACCTTATGAATTTTCTTTACGGACTGAAATGTATTAATAGTGGATGTGTGCATTTGCTATATATTGTATCCATCAATAACATCACAATTTCTGTATACACCGTTTTTATACACAGGCATCAAAACCAAATCTTAGAAATTACTCATAAAGTTTTTGCTCCTTAGATAATGTTTGAATTGGGATCAGGGATGGCTGCACCTCCAACCCAACTTTGATTTCCACATGGATACTCTCCTGAAAAGCCTTCTGAAAAGGATGTGATGAAAAGTTAATTTGATCTATTTTACCGTTTTACCCAATAATTTCCTTTCAATGTCGTAGTAGAAAACTCTCAAAAACTCATCTCTCACTCTTTTTCAGCATTATTCTTTTATTTTACCCCAAGCACATAAAAAACTTAGGGGTACAATTATGACTGGAAGAATAGGAGATAGGTGGATATTAACAAATATTTAAAAATATCTGGCTCTCAAAAAGCTCTCCAGATTTCTGAGGACAGTCTATTTGTTTATTTTTATGTTCCTCCCTCAACTGGTTTATTCTTCCATTCCAGTGGCACCCTGGAATGTTGTTCATAAAGCCACCAGCAGAGTTTTTTTCATGGAAATGCTGGCAGCAGAAAAAAACAAACTTTCAGTGTTCTCTGCTGGGTTTCTCAAGAAGGGTAATAGTGGCACAAAATTAATTAACGTTTAAATATTTTCAGTTTTACAGTTGAACTGGCATGTAGACACTGGGGTTAGAAAGGATGTAAAGGGAAATATCCAGAATGAAGGCAGGTGAGAATATTTTTGTGATGGTGTCGATGAATATCTTTCTTGAATGAAAAACACCCTCCAGATAGAAAAATACATATTGTTTCAGGAAAGACTGATCAAGAGTTGCACTTCCTCACAAAAACGATATCGGTGCTGTTGTGGCCACTGTATTGTGAAAACAGAGATAAAAAAATGAGACTTTAAAACTTCAGGCTGTAAAAGGTTCAAACTGGCCCTCACACAGTAGGAAAGGCAGTACATTAAGGTGTGCCAGCCCTTGCTAGGAAACCCTTCAGAGGTCCCAAGCAATTGCCCTTTTTACAAGGGTGTGATTTTGAAGAACTTGGGTGAATATACAGAGGTTTGTGAAGTGTGTAGTGGGTGCAAGGGAAACAAAAACATCAACAATGTACAAAAGTTTTTCAAAAAGATGATCAGGTTGGAGTCCAAAGCAGCCAGAATCACACCAGGGAACTTGGTTCTACCACTGAAAATCACCCTTGCTGTTACAGTAACTAGCTGGCTCTCAAGGGGTTTACTGATGACACACTGCTTATGTCAGAGATGGTAAGCTGGTTTCCTGGTTACCAGTCTTCAAAAGTTATTGATGGGAAGAATTCTAAAGAATTTAGATTTTTTTCTAGCAAACCTTTATCTATCCTCTATCTAAATCATAGCTAAAATTTCATTTTAATGACCCATCACCAGAGGTTCCAGGAGTGTTTGCTATCTCTGTATTTTGCCATGGACCAGAAAGAAATGCTATGTAATCAGTGAATATCCAGTTTTAGTTATCCATGTATCCTGAAAGATCCAAAGTGCCAACAGGATCAAGAATGATGCTTTTCTCCAGAAGTACGTATCATCTCTTTCACCTAAGTTTTAAGCATATTTCAAAGATAAAATTAAAATTTTCAATGTGTTACTTCACACTTCATAAGAAAAACTGTGAATAAATGGCAGAAGAAAGAATTTCAGAAATCCAGAGGAAAGCAGAAAGAACAAATTACATTGCTTATGAACTATTTTTATCTTGCAGGGGACCAGAGCACTGGATGTTCTATACCACACAGAACAATTTGCTGCCCAGAGGAACATGCAATTTAAGAAATTTCCAGGTTTTGATTTTCAGGTCCAACTTGCACAATATTTACCTTGAGATGAGCAGAGTAGTGAGAATAAAAGATAGAACTTGGTGACCAGCAAACCCTGAGGGGTTCTCTGTCCTGTTCAGGGTCTGCTCCTGTCACAGGCGCTTCCAGGAGCCCACTGCCTTTCTGCTCAGCTCTTTGGAAGCCTCCACTGACAGCCCAGTGGAGACCGAGGCTGCACCACCTTCAAGGTGCCAACCTGTATTGACCAGCACAGTGCCTGTTTCTGCAAGAAATCCTGTTTGCTTTCCCATGCCACAGCCTCAGCAGAAGCAGGCTTTGGATTGCCCTGGGTTCCCCAAGTCAGGTGTTCCCAAGTCAGGCAGAAAGCATTCTGGGACTGAGGAGTGGTGCTCGACACAGCTCTGTGCTGCCAAGGAACCCTGCACCTGCTCAAAAGCTGCTGTTCTATCTTCCCCTGCTAAGACTGCCAGTGTCTGCTGTCCTGGGAGGTAAATCATGCCTGGCTAAAAGCGAGGTGGGAAACACTTGCTGGTTGATAGCAAGCAGGCTTTAAAGTCTTTCCTGGCCCTGTATTACTAAGGTATTTCAACCTCAGCATACTGTGGAATAGCAATATGCTGCAGGAGTTATTTAACAAATCACACTAAGAAATAATGCTATTCTATCCCCAGGAAAGCTTTCCATCATTTTGTGCAGCTTCTTACAAGCACTGACTAATTGAACTTTGACATGCGCTGGCCTAGGTCCAAATAAC
This sequence comes from Machaerirhynchus nigripectus, assembly GCA_013397975.1. NCBI lineage: Eukaryota > Metazoa > Chordata > Aves > Passeriformes > Dicruridae > Machaerirhynchus > Machaerirhynchus nigripectus. Next base: position 16,798 of record VZRQ01010358.1, read on the forward strand.
TGAAATTCCACAGGGTGCACAGGCTGTCATTTTTCAGAATCCTGAGAAGGAGAATCAAAAATGTCTGTTTCTTCTTCAAAGTGGCTTCAGAATTTAAAGCCTAAGGGAAAACCACATGATTATACTCCCTTTCAGTATCCAGTGGTCTAGCACACATATAAGACCTTAAGTAGAAAATAAAATGTGTGATAACTGAGATTAAGAGCAGAACTTCAGTAAAGAACTTTCAGTACTTTTTAAGTTATCTTCATTTATTTCATATGAACATGTAAAAGAGATTATACTCTCATAAAAAATGTTTGATCAAATTGCTTCCTTGGCAAAGAAGGAGCCCTACCTAGCCTTTTCCTGTAATATTTCAAAAAATTATAAGAAAAGTGCTTTATTCAACTAAGCTATCTTCTTCTGAAAAACCTTCAAGAATCTAGGAAAGACATCTTATATAACTTTATTAAGGAACTGATTGTCTGATATTCAAAATAAATCAACTTTCATGGATTTAACCACGACAACAAAAGGTGCATTTATGTCAAACAGATTTCAAACAGATTTCAAACATGAATGCCTTATTTGTTCTGTGTATTTCGTTGAATACCAATGGCTTGGAGACAGCACAATAACTTGGCACTGATTTAGATTCAGTTGCTATAACAATTGTTTTCCTTTATAATTGATCTTGCCTGTTCCCTTGCAGATGGTGTTGCCAATCCACGCTTTAACTGTGCCCAGCTCTCCCAGCGCAACAATCAAAAGGTTAACTGAGTTTGCAGTTCTTGATGTTGTTGATCCCTGACAGGAAGCCTTCCCTGGGTGAATAGGTACCTGGTGCAGGGTACCAGGGGTGGCACAGGAGCAGCTGAGAACAAGCAGCAGCCCCTGGCTTGATATGCAGGTAGTTTCAGGCAAGGTGTGAGGGCTGCTCTGCTGCAAAGTATAAGCCCTTATGTTCCCATGGAAAAACTGCTCCTTCAAAACCTCTAAGCCTTTGGGAAAACCTCCTTCCACACATTAGCAGTGAACAGTTGGAGGTTAAATGTGCCAAGGACCTGCTTTGCATTTAGCTTGCCCCATTCTCACCACAGCACTTGAGGAGGAGGATGGGATGACACAGATGAGACACTGAGCATGGGTTTCATTTTCTGTGACACCAAGTTGGAGGAGCAACCAACTTCCATGGGGTCACTGAAAGCAAGTCAGGAGAGGAAAGGAAAACCCAAGAATCAGCCACAGGGTATTTTTGGATTTTGGTAGTGTCTGGAGGAGACCTGTCCATGGGGAGTGATGAGGAGTTGGAGCCTGAAACCAGTGCAGATGGGATCTGAGGAGAGTTCTGTAGGAGGGATGTAAAGAAACATAAATTATGAATTGGACAAAGAAAAACGCCTTGAGAGGGATGGCAGGGTTGAGCTGATTCAGGGAGTAGGGAGGCACAGGAGCAGAAGCCATCAGGGTTAGAGGGGCCTGGGGAATAAGGGCCATGATGAATGGAAGATTCTCACCTGAAGTTAAACCTGAGAAATGAACACAAGACACCTGTGTTTTGCTGCTGGTAAATGAAGTGGGGCAGTGGGAAGGCAGAATCGCCCATGATGGTGAGCTGTTACTGGACCTCCAGTGCTCGGCTTCTGACCTTGTACACTTCTGGCAGGCTCCTTTCCCCACCTGGCTTAGATGCAGGCAAAGGAGTTACTGGGAGCAGAGACTGGACACCTCTGCCCTATTTACATATCTGGTACCAGAGGGGTGAGCGGCAGCCAGGACTGAGCCCTGCACACATGGAGAAGGGTCAGAACTGCTTCCCTGCCGGAGAACCACAGGACACCATGGAGTGTCATGCCAATAACTGAAAATAAAACAACTTCATGTCTTGTATTTTAAAAGTTTAGGGATCTGCACAACAAGAAATGTCTCCCCAGAATCTGCCTGGAAAGAGAGTGCTGTGAAAACTGCACCAGTCAAAAATTAGGAGTTTTCAAAATCAAATGCACCTTTATATTTGACAATCCCTTCTTCAAGGCACTAATGGACTGGGCTTTGGGGGCAGATCAGGGTTATGTTGGGCAGAAAATGTCCAAGTGTCTAATTTTTCCCCACTTTGAAATGGTTTCATTTGTGGCAAGAACCTAGGAAGAGATCAATGAGTGAAGGAGGAAATGCAGGCGTGGGAAGGATGGTCTTACACTGAAATACTTCAAGTCCCAAGGAAACCAAATCTGTGCTCCACAGTTGTCGTTGCCTTACCTGGGAATTCAGACTTTCTGAATGAGCTTTCAAAAACAAGGTGGTCCAAGAGACTAATGTTTCTAGGGTAGTTTAACTTAGATTTGGCCCAGCACTCCCTACAATAATAACCAAAATGATCAGTAAGTAATTCTCAGAGGATTGTCATGAGGACAAAGGTCCAAAGAAATAAAAAATAACACTTTTTTCAGATGGAGCAATTCGGGGTTTGGGGTATGAAGAATATCTGACATCTGTGAACTCTCATGACGATTTTGAACCCATGTCAGGGATGTTTTGTTCCAAATGTTGTCTACAGAAGACAAAACTCACCCTAATGATATTTGTTGCTAGTACTGTGCATGAGAAAAAGGAACAAACAAAACAAAACAAAGGGCTTCACTGTTCTCCAAGCAAGGAAGGTAGGAACAGATATTTGATTATTTCAGACATATTTAAGCTGGAATATGTCCCTGCAATATCATATCCATAGGAAAAGAGACAAAATAATGACAGAAAAATGTCCAAGAAAGTGGACACATCATCAATTAAGAAGAACATATAAGGCAAATGTGAGATGCGAGGTGTCATGGATAACGGAGTACTGTGTCTCTATCTGAAAACTTTGTATTTTATGATTGAAAAGAATTTCTCTTAAATGACAAAAAACTCAGCCAAAACCTAATATTTTTCCTATTTTGTATTTCATCACAAAATGGCATTTTTAGTTCATCTGGTGGAGCTAGTAGAAAATATATGAGTATGCAGCTCGAGAAGAATTTAAGAATATATGGAAAGGCAAAGCCTTCCAAGAATATTCAGAAGCAATATTGCTTATTGCCTTGCAGTAGATCTAAAAGCAGCTACTCAGCTCTCCTCCTCAGCACAGCACTGCACTAAAGCAATTACATCACCAAATAAGCTTTTGAATCAAAAGCGAAAGCTTTACTGAAAACAAAAACAAAGAAAGTAGAAACTTCACTGGTGACTTTTGTATCCTGTTTTAGTACTTTTTTTTTTCCCAACAAAGTTTTTGAAAGTAGTTAATATACCATGGGAGTACTTTGAATCACCCATCTGGATGGATTTTGTTGTGTGGGTTTTCTCAGAACTAGTCATTTAACTCTGCCACAGCAGTGCTGTGCATATGTCTTGCTGACAAGAAATTTCCATTACTGTTTTTAGAGAATAGCCGGGAATGACCCCAAAGTCTCACTTCTGTGTGATTATACTATTTGTGTGCCTCCTATTAAACACAGAGAGATAGAGTTCTTGTTCTTTCATGTGGATTAATTTCCATTTATCAACCCTGAATATCATCTGATCTTCACCCAGTCATTCAGCACTGTGAATTTTCTGCATCTCTGCAGGCATTCCACTTCAGAATTAGCTATCCTTAATAATTTCATAAATTCTGCAAAATTGGCTCCCCACTGTTTATCTTTTTTTGGTTATAATTTCTGAATATCCTGATAATGAAAGGTCCTACTACATATCTTTTTTGACTCTCAATAATATAAAATGTTCATTTACTAACATATGTTGTTACAACAGGACAGAGTCAAAATTTATTTTGGCTAATTGAAGGAAGTAGTTTTTTCCTGAAAGCCCTTGTCGACCTCTTTTCTTAATCCCACTTTTACTGGAATGACAGGTCCACCTATCCAGTAAACTGCCATCTTCAAAGAATACTTACAGTTTCACAAGCCATTCCTGTGACTCATCCCAAATCTATAATTTCATCCATAATTATTAATTCCATTTCTCATTATGGTTCCCTGCCAATCTGGCTGGTGCTAAAGTTGACAGAACTGGTTGGTCTTTCCCAAGACGACCTGAGTCAGCCTTTAAGATACTTATGGTACCATATTAACCATGCTTTTATTCTCCTAATTCTGAGGCTGGATCAAGTACCAGGTAGGGAATTTTCTTTATACTTTGTCAAGTCTATGATTCTGTGAAGTTCACAGATCTGAATTTCTTTTCAAAAATAGGAGCTTTCAGAGGTTTGAATTCAGTTTTTTGATTTCTGAAATGCTTGCTGTTGATAATTCTGGCTGACAGAATTTTCCATGACCCTTGTCTCTGCTCTTCTGCAACAGTGATAAATTTTCCACCTTCCTTCACAATAAGCAAGGATCAAAGGTTTTCACCTTTATTGTCTATTCATTCTACAGACTCTGGTAAGCTCCCTCTTTCTGAGATGTTTGAAGAAGTTCTGATTATTGGCATTATGTCTTCACTGAGTTTCTCCTATCCCTTACCTTTTCTGGCTGCTTTGCTGTTCATTGGTATTTTATTTGCTATATCTTTTTGTCAAGTGGATACCACTGCCACTTTTATGGGTGTGGGTTTTTTCACTTTACTCTTCAGATACAGCAGCTTTAAGATGTGGCAATGGTCCTCTTAGGCCCTAAGTTTCTAACATAATGTCTTTTAGTGGCATTTTACCTCATTGTCTACTCATGTTAAATGCCTCTTTAAAAACCTTACTCATTTTAGGGTAGGTTTTTTTTCCTTTCCAACATTTCATTCTACTGTTAGGGATATCCTTTATTTTCCTCTCAGTACCACTATTAAATCTGTATATTTTCTGGTCACTGACAATGGGTGGCTCTTCCATCTGTACATCCTCAGACTCCAGTCGTGGGACCTCCTCAGAGCTAACAGTTGCTTGTCCTTGTGGGTCTCAGGACTGTTTGCCCTAAAAGCAGGCATTAATGGGGTGACTGCATCTTGAAATTAAATTAGCCAGGGTATATGAGATAAGTGATATCTCCCAATGCTCTTCTCTGTTTTCTGCCCTGATTTGCCTCCTTCCAAAATGATTTTCAGCGCAATTCTCAGAACTCACTCCCACTGACAAGCCTGCAGGAGGAACACAAACTATTTAGAAACATTCATCTTGCTGAGTTCTCTACCAATCATTTCCACAAAGGGAGAGAAACTGAAGAGTGGAAGGCAGATGATACAAACATGCAGAATCTTTACCTCTTTCCTGCCCACCAGAAAACACCTCCCTTCCCGTGCTTCCAAGTGCACATCACTCCTTCTGCACTTACCTGATGCTCAAGAACAGCCACAAAAACTCTCAAGGAAAAGCCACCCAGTTCCCATAGCTTAAACCAATTCAGGATGGAAGACGTTTATCAGTTAAGGAACATATAATTCACTGGCACATCAGGATGAATCCTTGTCACTCCCTATAACCCACTGATCCCCATCCTGGTGAGAAAGCCCACCACAAGGTTGCAAACACCTCTGTGAGGTGAGGTGAGGGTATCAGGGCAGCTTTTGACTTCTGCTGTTTCCACTCAAATATCTCTGGTGCTATTAAAAATGTTCATGCTTCTTTTATGCTTCTCTTCAGTCTTTTCCTTCATTTCTAAAGCTTTGCAATTTCCTGGTCACTCTTTTATTTGCCATCTTCCTCCTTAACTTGTTGGGTTTGGGGTCAATGCCTCCCAGACTGTTTTATGTATTTGATACATGCATAAACTGTTCAGGCCCTTGCTCTTATCTTGGACACTGTGCTTAAACAGGCCACTTGCCAAGAGTATGCCATGCAGACACCCTCCAAAAAGTGCAAGTCAGGGATCTCTGGCTCTCAGTCCACAAAGGAAAAAGAGACAGTGAGCCATTAATCCACTTATTTTCTTGAAGACAGAGATGAATCAGTCCAGGTGAGCATAGGGAAGTGTCCTACAGGAACCCAGTGCTCTTCCCCTGATGCTGAATAAGACTCTCTTGCAGATAAGTTGTATTTGGTGCCTGGAAGAGAAGATCATTAACCATAAACTCAAAGAGATAATTTTTTTTAGATTCTCTTTCACTTATTTTATCCATAATGTAGAAATTGAAGATGACAAGTGGCTGGGAAAGCCATAAGGATTTTGTGCCATGAAAACAATGAAATCAGTTTTTATCATAAACCTTGTGCTGGTCCATGGAGGAAAGTAAGAGATTACTGAAACAAAATGGTCAGTAGGCTGAAAATGATCTTGAAGTACATTAGCTGATCCACACTAAACCTGGCACAGGCTAGCTTGTTCCAAAGCCTCCTCACTTTTCTGTGAGTACTGAAACAGAGAAAAGCCTCTGGACTTTCCTTTAGAGACTCCTAACTTCCCTAAGAGACCAGAAAAAGAAAGGGAAAGACTGAAAAGAATTGACTGCAAGAGGAAGGCAGAAGCAGTTAACACTGAAAGAAAAACAAAGTTTTAAACAAAACCAAGACACTCAAGTGTCAGCTTGTCAAACTAATTGTATTAGTAAGTAAGGTACATTGTAGAAACAGGAAATAAACATTTTTTTAAATCAAATTTTCACTACTATAAAATAATCAGATTGATGAAATGGAAGTGGGACATTTATCGCCTTTCTTTACGAGATGTCCTGTGAACTTCTCCCTCCTGCCAATTAGTACTGATCTACTTCATTTGATGTTTCCATTCTAACAATGAAGTAAAAGCCACAGAAACATAATTTGCTGAAATCATTTTTTTCATTACAGTGCACCAGATGCAGTCAATACCTTAAGATAGTTGGCAGTTCATTGTTTGCAACAATATAGAATAGTGTTGTCACATGGTTTTAGATTTTCATTTAATATATCTTTTAAAATAAGCTAGTCTGCAAAATAAAACGTTTTAGAGAAGATTTTGGTGTTCAAGTTGCTTCAAAGTTAAGTGGCATATGGATAGAGGTAAATGCTGGATGATAAATTGCTTTAAAACAATGATGATATTTGCTCTGGCTTTGAATTCTTTTTTTTGAAGCAGAAGTGAGATGCATCTGCTTTCAGAGACAAGCTAACATTTACATCAAATCCAAGAAAACAGAGTAGGCAAGCTAGCATAATAACATTTTTTTTTGACCTGTGCTTCAGAAAATGTTTTCCGTGGCTGTAGTTCCATAATATTTCAGAAAGTTATCTCATCAAATCCTTGGTTTGATCTTTCAAGCAAAGGATCAGCACTGGGCTTATGAACAAATACAAATAGCTTCCATTATGTAATTTCTTCCCTTCTGTTTTCAGGGATTTCATTTATATCTCTCCATTCCTTTAACACGTGTCTGCTTGTAATTCTGTCTTTTGTTTTGCAGTCAGCTCGTAAGCTCCTCAGGGACAGAAATACTTCTTTGTTGTGAATCTGGGCAGTGTCTCACTCAAAGGGGTCAAGCTCTAGGTCTGGAAGCACGAGTTTCATGGTGCAAACCCACCAGACCTTCCAGCCCTCTCCCCTTCAGATTTTGTCAAGCACTTCAGGGATGATTGGCACAGGTTCAGTTGAGATAACTCAGATAGGCTTGATCTGCTTTGCCCTGTGAGGAGGGCTCTACCTCTGAGCTGGCCAACAAAGCTTCCACTGCAGTCACGTTCTGACTGTGGATACTGCTGGGATCTGATTCGTATGAGCAAATGGTGGTATCTGGTTTTGAATTTTGTGAATTGCTTCCTGGCTGCTATTGGCCTTATCACCTTAATCTAAAGTGACTGCAGAGAAATTCTAAACAAGCTTAATATATGTTGACATAGATGTATGCGGACATCTAGGACTGAAGGTCCTCACACTCAGTTGAGTAAATGTCACAATTAATGTCTGAATCTCTGCTTGCAAATGCAGACAATTCCCTTTCCCTAATTTTGAATCTTCAAGATTTATGAGGGTCCAGTTGTTCTGCTCCACTATCCCAAATTAATGAGGAAAGACCCAAAATAAGAAGGACATGGACTGCTGGGGTGGGTCCAGAGGAGGCCACAAAAGTGATCAGAGGGCTGCATCATCTCTGCTATGGAGAGAGGCTGAGACATTTGGAGAGGCAAAGAAAGTATCTCAGCCTTTTCCTCATCCTTGGTGACAATGTTCCCTCCTGTGCCCAATAAAGGATGGAGATTTTCCTTAGCCCTCCTTTTCTTGTTTATGTATTTATAAAACCAATCTTTATTATCTTTAACAGCCGTGGCCTTGCAAGATCTGTGTGTTTTATAATGCCAGGTAACACAAATGCATAAATAAATACATTTTAAAAGTAAATCAAGAGTCAGGCAGTCTTGAACTTGAGTACATATAGCTGTACGTTTGAAGTACGCTGGTCAAGATTTCCCAAAAAGATCAAAACCAGTGTAAAAGCAGCCTCAGTAATTACTTCAGCACTGAGACACAAATGGATATCTAAAAGCCTCTAAGCAAAATGAATAAGTTTATAATTCATTCTGAATGTAACCAAAGGACAATTACAGACTACGCCAAGCCACTAATAAACTCACAAAGCATGACAAAATTTGAAAACAGAAAACCATTAGGGGAGTCTTCTGAGTAAGAAACACCAAGTATACAGGAAAAAAACCTCTAAATATATGCTTCCACAGGAATCTGTGAAAATTAATATAGAAATCTAGCTCTAAGGGAGAGTTAGTAATAAAGCTTAATGTTTTCCATTTTATTCTGTATTTTCTTCTGAATAACAGAATTCCATCCACTTCTTCTAATACTACTCCTGTGTTCACTAAGTTATTTTCATGACAGATAAGTAGACATTCTGATCAGTTCTGTCCAGGTTTATTGCTTTTTCCACTCTAAAGTAAAACTATTACTTTTAAAAGTCAATGCTAATAATAAATTAAATTAACTGTTATTAAGTGAATTCAAGCAGCACAAGGCTCAAGAGCAGCCTTCCAGATCAATTGTTTTCCCTTTTGTGTATTCAATTGTACTTGCATCATCAAAACACCATTATTCAAAGCACTGACAAAAGTCACAGGGTTTATCTTCAATTTATTATTACTGCAATTTTTCCTTTGACTCCTGAAATAGTTTATGGGGAAGATTCAACAGGCAACCACACAACCTCAATGACACTAGATGGCTAAGGTCCTAAGCAGTCTTAATAGAGGTAAAAAAATAAATCTAAGGTCAGAATCTTCATTAAAAAGAACAAACATAGAAGCTTTTTCACATCTTCAAATAAAGCAGCAGTCACTGTTCGAATAGAAAAGCTTCAGACCTAATTTTTGATCTTGAAAAAATAAAAATTTACATTTACAGACTAATGTAAGCCAAACAACACACCCACTTCCTGGCAGCTTTCCTTTGGCCACAAGAAATTAGACCCTTTATGGGAAGTCCCCTAACTTTGAGTCAGACCAGCCATGAGAAATTAATGTTTCTCATTCTGTTTAATATATTAATTTTGTAGAAAACTAGCTTTAAATCAGAGATAGTCAGGCAAAAGGCATCATTACAGAATGAAAGGAAAGGGAAAATTAGTGCAATATTATTTAAGTCTGCACATAATTGCAAGCCATAGATTCTAAGTGTTCCTTTCATTCCGAAGGGAATGTGAACAAATAATTCAACAAGTCATTTAAAAATACATACAAACATATATATATTTAAAAATATAATCAAACCTAAAGATTGTGAGAATCTTTTGAGGAAGTAGATCTGATGTATGTTGTGAATGACATGGTTTCAGATGCTTGAACAATCACCATGGAAGTTACTGGCAAAAATCAGGTTTTAATATCAATTTGTCAAAGTGTAACTTTAAGGGAGTTTCATGACAAGTTTCACTCTATTACTTACCACGCAGATGAAACATACATAGGAAAATTGGATTACAATCAATTTAGAATTATTTACACGAAGACCAGGGATGCAAAATAGTAAGGGTGCAAAGGATATAGAAAGAGTTTAGCAACACTTAATCACTGACTAATTTAGCATTAAAAAAATAGTGATTCAATGGGAATACTACAATTACAACAGTGATTTAATTACAGATTCACAATACTACCCTTCATACCGTATTCAGTTCAAACACATGCACAAAGGCAAAGAGATACACACATCTATGTCTACATGTGTAAAGGTACCCATCAAAGCTCAGTGGAATACACGCATCAAATCTTTGTGTTTCTGAAGATACAGGGTTGCACTTGAA
>VZRQ01010377.1:7470-18467 GCA_013397975.1 Machaerirhynchus nigripectus
TTTTTTTTTTTTTTCAGTCAAACCAATGGAGTGAGGTGGGGGTGGTGGGGGTGCTCGTGTTGCCTGTCCTGACTCTGCAGCTCTGGTGAGGAAAGTCACAGAATCACGGGGTGGGCTGGGACACCTTCCACTATCCCAGCTTGCTCCAAGCCCCGTCCCTCCTGGCCTGGGACACTTCCAGGGATGCCACAGCTTCTCCGAGCACCCTGTGCCAGGGCCTCACCACCCTCACAGGGAGGAATTTCTCCCCATTATCCCATCCAGCCCTGCCCTCTGGCAGTGAGGCCATTCCCTGTGTCCTGTCCCTCCATCCCTTGTAAATAGTCTCTCCATTGTTCTTGTAGCCCCAGTAGGTTCTGGAAGGCCACAGTGAGGTTAACCCAGAGCCTTTTCTCCTCCAGGATGAGCAGTCCCAACTCTCCCAGCCCTTCCTCAGAGCAGAGCTGCTCCCCTGATCCCTCTGATCATCCTGGTGCCTCCTCAGGTCCATGTCCTTCCTGTGCTGGGCCCCAGGGCTGGATGCAGGATGGAGAACTCTCCCTTGGGATCAGAGGAGGGCACACACACCCCAATCTCCTCCCGTGCTTGTTAACAGTGGGATAGTGGGATTGACTGACCCAAAGCATGTGTGAGCGGGTGAAAACCATGAATTATCCTCTTTATCTGGGGGTTTTGTGCTTTATGAGCTTTCTCTGCTACAGAAAACCAAGGATAGATTGAGGTGGGCCATCCTACAGCTCCTGAATCCATCTTTGGGTGTTTGGTGTGGTAACAGAGGCCTGGTTTCCTCACCATCCGGGATGTGCAGCACCAGCCAGCCCTGCCTCGAGCAGTAGTGAACCACGTGGCACAGGGTCATGGTCTTCCCTGTTCCTCTCTCACCATCTCCAGCAAGGGCTGTCAAGGAAAGTCTCTGGAAAACCACTTCAGTTTGTCCTTGACTGTGATTCCTCCAGGACGGGCACAAGGGGAGCTCAGAGGTCGTCAAAGCAAGGGTGGCATTTCATTCTCAGCAGAGAGCTCCTTCTTCCATTCCCCACCCCACTGAGCAGAGCTGAGGAGCCCCGTGCCCTGGTGCTCCTGCTTGAGGTCTGCAGGGCCACACCGAGTCAGAACAAGGTATCCAAGCTCCAGGTTTCCCCAAGTGCTGAGTCCCTGCACCGACCACGTGGCACAACCACCTCCAGCTCAGAACAACCCCCTCACCCCCAGACTGCTGCTGTTTCCCCTCACCCCCCGCTCAGGGAAGTGCTGAAGGATACAGATCACGTATCTGACAGCGGGGTGGGCCAAGTTGGAGCCCTTCAGGTACGCCAGGAGCTCGAGCGCCGGCCTCCGCACCATCACCCGGGCCTCGTTGAAGGTCTGGATCTGAGGAAGGAGCAGATGTGCCCCAGCTGCCACCAGCTGGCCGAGCACAGCTGCTCCCAGCCCGGCTCCATCCCTGCCCGGAGGCTCCCAACACCCCCAGCTCTGCCCTCCGTGCCCAGCAGCGCCGGCAGGGTTGGTCAAGCGCTGCTTCCCCTTGCTGAAAGGACCTCCTTGTCCTTCCCGTGCCTGGAAAGGGTTTTCTGGGTCTGGGGGGTGGGTGGCTGGCCTGTCCATGAGTCCCAAGTCAGTGACCTGCACATGCACAGGTAAGGAATCTGTTCCTCACTCCCTCCGGCAGCTGCTGGCGGAGCGGAGCCCGGCACAGCTCCATCTGCCTCACCACACAAAGCAGGAGACAGGATTTTGGCTCTGTTATTTCAAGAGACAGCCTGTTCCACGCAGAAATACAGCCGTGGAAAACACTGCTGTAATTCAGTGTGCGCTCGGATGTCGGAGGTGACAAACAATGGAATGAAGGTGGAACCCCCAAACTCTTCTGCTGCTGCTCCGGGCAGCTGCCTCATCTTTTAGATGTTGAAAGTAACAGTAAGGACCAGGAGTAGCTGAACTCCTGCTCTCTCTCATTCCAGCAGGAAAACATCACAGTCACCAATGGATCTGATTCTTCCCACACAGAGCCATGGAATGGTTTGGGGTGGATGGGACCTTAAAGCTCATCTGACTCAAGCAGGGACACCTCCCACTACCCCAGGGTGCTCCAAGCCCCGTCCAGCCTGGCCTGGGACACTCCCAGGGGCAGCCACAGCTTCTGTGGGCAAACCGAGCACATTCCCTCCGAGCTCCAAGCTGGAATACCTGCTGCTGGAAGCGATAGGGCAGCCCGTGGGGGAACACAGCCTTCACCTCCTCCAGGGGGATGTTGTACAGGCGACCCTCGTGCTGCTCCGAGTGCTTGGCCTGGAAGGGAAAGCGGGAACTGTCACGCTGGGGGTGCCTCTTTGCTGGCCGCAGGCGGCCCGGGAGGGAACGCTCCACCACGGGCAACACCCTCTCAGCGGGAGGCAGAACAAGGTAAAGCAGCAACTGTGGGGTCAGGACACTGCTTTGGGGAGGCTGAAGAAGGGAGATCCCACCTGGCACCAAACAATGAAGGGACTCCCCGAGCTCGTGTACAACCTGTGGTGTTTCGGGGGCACCAGTGGCCCCCTGCTCTGTGAATTTACCTCACCTTTCCCCAGCCCCCCACACCTTCACAGCAGCACGGCATCCTCTGAGTTACCTGCTGCTGTCACACTCACTTTCTTTCATGACAAAACGATGCTTTCTGCCTTGGGAGTAATCCCCAGGAGTAATTCCCAGGAGTAATTCCCACACTGCCGTTTGGTTACTGGGGCTGGAGGCTGAAAAACTCACAATCTCCTGTCTGGGGCAATAATTCCCAGTCCCTTGTGGTGACCTCGGGGTTATTCCTGCACTGGACTCGAATCCTGCTGCATTTATTGCTGGGGTTTACCTGCAGGTCTCACCATACACTGCAAGCAGCTGTTGTCACTGGGAGCTGAGAATTTAATGCCTGCTTCTTCCCTTCATTATTCTCTTTTCCTGCCATGCAACACCTGCAGAGCACTTACTCATTTCTTTTTGCTCTAGTCACCAGTTTTTGTGTCTTGTCCACTTAGGACAGAAAATAGAGACTGCTCTGCAGCCCTTCCTGTGTGACTGTGAGCAGTTTTGTGTTAATCTTTGAAGCTTAGATCCTGTCCTGCTCTGCTTTCTGCATTTTTCCATGGATTTAAAGTAAAAATACCCTCCTCTTTATTCTTGTGCATGCCAGTTTTTATATAAAACAACAACAAATATAACAATTTCCTTGGGTTTCCTTATTTTGTGTGCAAGCAGCCGGGCCTGCAGGTGTGATTTCTGCCTGTTTGGCCAGGAATCTTTGGCTCTTCCCACTTCTTGATGAGCTCTTCACGGACCACTGCTGCACACCCACGAATTTTCCAGCCCCAGGGTCCTTGTTAAGTCTCCCTTCCTTTCTTCAGACCCGATTTGCAGCCTTTCAGCACCAAATACACCCTCTGCTCTCATCTTCTGCCCCTCCCACTCAGCACTACCCCCTCTTCCACACCTCCCTGGGAAAGGTGCTCCCAGACTCTGTGGTTTGCCTTGGCCCAGCCGCGGGATTCGAGTGACTCCCGACTCAAGGAACAATTTCTGGCAAGAAACCATTTGGTAACTTCAGCCAGGGGCTGCCAAACTGGTGCTCAGTGGTCAGGAAATCTTCGCCACAGGAAGGGAAATGTTAAATCCTGGCTGCTCAAGAGGTGCCCTGCTGTAAGGAGGCGTCACCCGAGGGGAACTGCGGGGTGAGGCCTCAGGCTTTTCCCAAGCTTTTTTCCAGCTGGGGATTCCCTGGAGTTCTCCTGCACGTGCTGGACTCAGACCAGCAGCACCTCTGGTTTCCCATGGCTCAAACAGGAGAGCAGGACTCCAGAGCCCATTTCCATTCTCAGCTTCACCCCTGACTTGCTGCATAACTTTGGGCAAATTCCTTCGCTCTCCCAGACCTGCAAAGCCGGCCGGTGTCTTTTATCCTCACGTTCAGTCACCTGGGGCTTTGCTAACAGAAAGGTACACGAAGCCTGACGAAAAATTTCCTGTTTAGTGGCCTCCTCAGTCCCGTTTTGCCTGGTGCAGGAGCTGGGGGGCAGCAGGGTTTGCAGGGGAGGGCTGGGCCGGCCAAAGCCGTGCCAAAGCTCAGGCACAGAGTGAGAATGGCAGAGCCAGCTGCCTGGCAACGCCAAGGCGGGCACAGGACAGTGGGGACAGTTGTGGGGACAGTCGTGGGGACAGTCATGGGGACAGTCGGGGGGACAGTCGTGGGGACAGTCGTGGGGACAGTCGTGGGGACAGTCGTGGCCATCTGTGCCGTGCAATCCATGGAGACGCCGGGTCACGTGCAGCACAGCAGCTCTTCCCCCCGCTGCCGTTTCCATAGAGACCCCGGAGGAATCGGCACCGAGCGGCTCCAGTCACACAGGCAGCAGAAAAGCACCTCCGAGGCGTACCCCGCTCACTCATCCCCCTCCGTTCTGTGCTCCAGACGGGCAGCGTGAGGCCGGGATTGTGCTGCTGCAGAGCTGTGCTGCCATGAGCTCATCTGGGGTGTGGCTTTTACCCCCCTTCACAGCCAACTCAGGGAGGCTTTTCCAGGGAAGAACAACCCTGGAGCTGAAATTACTGGCGTCTGACGGCAGGCGAAGCCACATCCCAGTTCTGCAGCACACACTCTCATCCCTGCAGCTCTGGAGAAGGAATCAGTGCCTGCTCCCAGGGGCTCTTGGGCAGGGCAGCCCCATCCTGAGCAGGTGCCCTGTACAGCTGCAGGCCGTTCCCTCAGGGCTGGGTGCCCGCTTTGGGTCCGTGTGCCCCCTTCACAGAACACCACAGCCCCAGGCAGCGCTCCTGGCTCCAGCATGGGCCCTGGTGGCACCCAGGGCTGGCCGTGTGGCAGGGACAAGGGTGGCAGTCACTCAGGCTCCAGCACGGCCCCTGGTGGCACCCAGGGCTGGCCGTGTGGCAGGGACAAGGGTGGCAGTCACTCAGGCTCCAGCACGGCCCCTGGTGGCACCCAGGGCTGGCCGTGTGGCAGGGACAGGGGTGGCAGTCACTCAGGCTCCAGCACGGCCCCTGGTGGCACCCAGGGCTGGCCGTGTGGCAGGGACAAGGGTGGCAGTCACTCAGGCTCCAGCACGGCCCCTGGTGGCACCCAGGGCTGGCCGTGTGGCAGGGACAGGGGTGGCAGTCACGGCCCCTGGTGGCACCCAGGACTGGCCGTGTGGCAGGGACAGGGCTGGCACTCACTCACCGGGTCGCTCTCGCTGGTGTGGAAAACTGCTCGGGGCCTTTCTGCCGGGACATCCCGGGTGGACACGGAGCTCAGGCCAGCCCTGGCTGCCGTGTGGAGGGCACGGCCATGGTCCAGCTGAGGGGAGAACAAGGCAAAGAGACAAGAAAGCTCTCAGCAGCCAAGCATTGCTGGTGAAAAACAAGCCAGGGAGCGTGTTCGTGGCTCACACTCCGCGGTCCCGCCGAGGCACGTGCAGCCCCGGAGCTGAACCCTGATTGCAATTAGAATGAAAACTCCTCATTAGCATGGAAATTCACCATGAAAACCCACACGCTGCAGAACCAGATTTCACACTCAGATCACCTGCACTGGAACCATTCCCACCTGAAGCCACCTCAGTGAGCCAAGCCCTGCGCCTGAGCTTTACCCCACAGAATTCCTCGAGGTCCCACATCCAGCCATGAAAGGCTGGGAAGTGCCCACCACGTTTCTGCCCACGCTGAGGAAAGGCAGCACCCTGAACATTCAGGCTGTCTAGCAATCCATAATCACCTCAATTACCGAGGGATTAGCGCAGCTCTGCCCACTATTTGATATTTATAATTACACTCCCTGCACTGATTCCCCTGGCTGTGTCCCTGCATCCAGACTCTGGCATTAGGATACAGACGTGGCTGAGAAACCAAAACAGCCAGCTAAGCTGATTAATTCATTTTTCCCCAGACAGACTGCTGAAGCCTGCCTGCAAAGCCCCAGCCAAAACAGGCAAGGAAGTGAGCAGCGGCAGGACAAGCATTTTATTACGCCGCGGTGAAAGAAAACGCAAACATTTGTCAACGATTTAAAAAGTGCATCCTCCAGACGGGCTCTGGGAGAAGCCGAGAGCCCCTCGCAGCACTGACAGGGCCAGTTGCAGCTGAACAGAGCCAGCAGTTTCCTATTTTGTCCGCCTGGGCGAGAGCAGCAGAACGCAAAGCCCGGAGCCAGGGACGGCTGTCTCAGCTCTGCAGGGCGTGACACAGCTCTGCTGCCGCCCCAGCGCTCCTCGGGGGGCCACTGTGAAGCCACAAGGGCTCGGGGAGAAAGTGGGATTACCCACACTCCGTGCTCAACACACACCAGATGCCTGAGTCAGCGTTTGGGCACTTGCCCTCCTGTTAGGGAAGGAATTAAACCAGTCTGGACCCTCTGGAACAAACTGCTGCAGTGCAAACGGGGAGATCACCACACACATCTTGCTCCCACATTGCCCTTTTCCTCCTCAAACCCTAACGATCCTCCAGGATGGCTTATCTGGCTCTGTTTAGTTCAAAATCCATGGAAGAGACAATTTACAGCCTTGAGCAAGGCACGAAGATGCCAATTTAATACACGAATAGCTACAGAAGGCAACTCCTGTCACCTGATCCCCTAGAAAATGTCAGCCCTAAGTCACTCCCAGCCTGGAATCAGAATCCCTCTCATTTCCCTTGAACATCCTTGAACAGGCTGCCCAGAGAAGCTCTGGCTGCCCCTGGATCCCTGGAAGTGTCCAAGGCCAGGCTGGACAAGGCTTGGAGCAACCTGGGATAGGGAAGGTGTCCCTGCCGTGGCAGGGGGTGAGACTGGATGTTGTGTGAGATCCCTCCCAGCCCAGCCCAATCCCTCTTCCTCAAGCCCCAGGTGAGTGTGTGAGGCTGGGAGCTTCACAGGCAGCTCCCTGGACATCCTTTCCCAGGGGCACCACACAAATCCTTGTCCCTGACCAGCGCAGTGGCGAAGGAAAATGAAGCAAGGATGAACTTCTTGCTGTGTGTTCGGATTTTAGGGGTGTCCTTGAGCTGAATGATGCCTCATCACACCAGTATTAGTAATCTCGTGTTTTCAAAAGCCCAAACTCAGCTCAGCAGGACCCGGAGTCTCTATGGCGTGAGGTGCAGCTCCTCCCGAGCTCTCTGAAGAGAGTGGAAGTCAGAATGCAAGTGTGAGGAGACTTTGCCTCGAAGTCGTCCTCTGTTCTTGCAGCCAAATACGTTAAATTTCAGTTTTTCCACCAACACAGCACATCCCACCTGTGGATGACTCCCCCTGTCCCCTGGGATGACACTGTCTTACGCTGTCACTCGCAGCCTTAGCTCGGTGACAGCTCTCTCCCAAAACCCCCCGAGCCCTCCCGGTGCTGTGGGACTTTCCCTCTGCGGGCTGCGGGTGCGGGAGAAGCTCCCAAGCACCCGGAGCGAGGGGATCGCTGCTCCCTGAGGCGCTGCGCAGTCAACGCGAGTGCCAGAGATACAGACTTGCGTTTCACCGATTTCTGCGTCTCCATTTACAAACCCCGCATTTTAAACTGGCTACGGACGGCCCAGGACAGCCCTGCTGAAGCGTTTTACCCCCCGAGCTCAGAGCAGCCGCTCGGTCCCTCCCTCCCGAACAAAAGCTCGGCTCTGATCCCTCGGCTCTGGAACNATCACGTGGCGGCCGCCCGGGGCTGGATCGGGAGTCCCGGGCCGTGAGGTGGAGCTGTTCCCGGGACTCCCGGGCCGTGAGGTGGAGCTGTTCCCGGGACTCCCGGGCCGTGAGGTGGAGCTGTTCCCGGGACTCCCGGGCCGTGAGGTGGAGCTGTTCCCGGGACTCCCGGGCCGTGAGGTGGAGCTGTTCCCGGGACTCCCGGGCCGTGAGGTGGAGCTGTTCCCGGGACTCCCGGGCCGTGAGGTGGAGCTGTTCCCGGGACTCCCGGGCCGTGAGGTGGAGCTGTTCCCGGGACTCCCGGGCCGTGAGGTGGAGCTGTTCCCGGGACTCCCGGGCCGTGAGGTGGAGCTGTTCCCGGGACTCCCGGGCCGTGAGGTGGAGCTGTTCCCGGGACTCCCGGGCCGTGAGGTGGAGCTGTTCCCGGGACTCCCGGGCCGTGAGGTGGAGCTGTTCCCGGGACTCCCGGGCCGTGAGGTGGAGCTGTTCCCGGGACTCCCGGGCCGTGAGGTGGAGCTGTTCCCGGGACTCCCGGGCCGTGAGGTGGAGCTGTTCCCGGGACTCCCGGGCCGTGAGGTGGAGCTGTTCCCGCGCGTTCCGCGCGTCCCGGGCGCGGCGAGGGCCGGGAGGGAGGCACCGCACGGCCGGGAAAGGCCTCGGAAAGGCAGCGGCCAGCGCCGCAGCTGGAACTCTGTTCCAGCAGGAAGCCGTTCCCGAGCTGCCCCACCAGCTCCTTGCTGCCGTTCGGGGTTTGAGGAGGCTCTGCTGATAAGGCAGGGCTGCTGTGAGCCGGGCGCAGCTGGAGTCACTGCGCACACCCGAAAGCACTGAGCCACTCTTTGGCTCAGAAAATGAAAAAGAGAAAAGGTTCTTCCCCCGGAGGGTGTCGGGCACTGACCGGGCTCCCCGGAGCTCCCAGGAGCGTTCGGACAGCGCTGCCAGCACAGGCTGGGGTGTTGGGGTGTCCTGTGCAGGGCCAGGGGTTGGACTCCATCCATGATCCCTGTGGGTTCCTTCCAGCCCCGGATATTCCACGACTCGATGATTTTTGGCAAAACTCTTCCCACCAGCAGCACAGGCTTTGTGCAGGGCTGGCGGGTTCTTCCTCTGGACATTCCAGCCACGCAGAGCGAGCGGAATAATCCCCGTTTCCTGAGAAACACGAGCATGGAGGATGCAGGATCCCAGCATCCCGGTTTAAGCCAGGCTCCCTCTCCCCAGACTCCTCAGGGAAACGTGGAAATGCTGGACCAGCTCTTCCCTTAGCCCACAGGGGGAGTTTACACCCCCGGCTTAGAGGAGCCACCAAGGTTTGAGCTGACAAATGTAAGAAGAACCTGACTTTTTACAGCTGTAAATTGTCATTCCAGACCGTGGGAAAGCTGAAATATTGGAAATAGCATCAGGCTCTCACAAGACTCACCTTCAGAGGACGGCAGACAAGTCCTTTCAGACTTCTCAGCATTTTCCTGCAGGGACAGAAGTGGATATTTCAGTGGGTTTTGTTATGCCTAATTATCTTGTGCTGGAAAAGAATTGTTTGTGTTGAAAGAGCTTCCTGACAAGGCATACAAACACCTCGGACCAAGTGTCAGATGCTCTGCAGCAGCACAGGCTGGTGATCAGCATCACTTGCCTAAGAAAAGTTATTAATGAAATAATATTATAATAAACAATAAAATAATTTTAAAATCAAAATAAAAAATAAATTCATAAAATAATAAAATAAAAATAATAAAAGTGGCCCACGCCATTAAAAAAATAAAAACTACAAATAGTTTAAAATAAAAACTATTCAATTAAAATTTAAAAAAAGCCCCAAAAGAACAAAATATAAACAAAACTAATAAAAAAATAAAATAAAAACTATTCCTTTAATTACGTGGCCTTTTCTCAGAGAAACATTTACAGGAAAAAAAAAATCAACCCCTTACTTTGTAAATCAGGGTATTTCATTCTCCTAGTGAGGAGAAGAGTCTTTTGTTGGGCCTGACTGTTGGGCAAGGAAGTGTGACTGTAGCAGCAGTGCTTATCGTGAAGGAAGTGGAATCATGCAGAGGCTGAAGGTGCTTCTGTGCTTCCAGCCTCATCCCAATCATTTCCCAGTATCTACTGCCCGGCCATCCTCAATTACAGCAGGGAAAAAAACCCAAACCAAAACACTCGAGCAGCTGTGATGCTGCTCAAGTGACAAATAAATACAAATAAACACACAAGATGACAAAACAAGGCAAAGAGCGAAGTAGGGAGGTTAAATCTGCCACCTCTGCTGGCGTTCAAGGCCTTCCTCACGGAACTTCCCGAGGAGAAAACACTAACAAAGATGCTCTGAGAATTCCTGGGTGCAGTAAGTCGCGTTCAGAGGGAGTATTAATTACCTTAATTGCTCAGGAGGAGCTGCTGCCTCAGTGGGGTTGGCGGTTACCTGCAGCT
Organism: Machaerirhynchus nigripectus; assembly: GCA_013397975.1. NCBI lineage: Eukaryota > Metazoa > Chordata > Aves > Passeriformes > Dicruridae > Machaerirhynchus > Machaerirhynchus nigripectus. Next base: position 17,534 of record VZRQ01010377.1, read on the forward strand.
GAGCAAGGCAAAGCTGGTTCACCTGCACAGAACAGCATTTCCACCTGTTACTGCGGGGCACGGGAAAACAACCCCTCAGGGGAGCACGCGGGCGCTGTAAAAGATGCTTTTCATTCGCTCAGCTAAAATAAATACGGGAAAAGCAACCCCCACTTTGGCTATTTCGGGAATGAGTGAAGATCTCATCCTGCAGAGGAATTTCTGGTCGTTTTACACGCCCTGCTGGCACGTGCAGCACAGCAGGGAGAAATCCTGCTCCACGTGGGAATGGATCCCACCGGTTTCACATCAGTTTTGGCTGTGAAGAAAGCAGGGATGGGAAAGCTTCTTCCTCACACACAACTAGGAAAATTAAGGGATCATAGCGACTGAATTCTGTTAATATTTTTAAACTTCCTGTTCATTTTTTTTAAAACTTCCTGTTGGTTTGTTTTTTAAACTTGCTGTAGACTTCTTTCAAAAATCTGCCGTTAATTTTGGGCACCCCGAGCACTCACACACAACCCCCGAATGACCACCGCAGCTCTGGGGGCTGCTCTGGGGCTCCGTCCCCGGGAGAGGAGATGGAAACCGCGGCCACTCCCCGGAGTGTCCCCGGGTCGGGTTCAGCACAACCACGCAGCTCCCGGGGCGCTGCGGGAAGAACACGCGTGGATTTCTGTGCTTTACCACCAAAAACTCCGCAGGCAACCCCAAAGCTGCATTTGCCGCCACCCATCAGCGACCACAACGCCTCGGCTCTCCGGACTAAATAAAAACAACCCCCCGGTTCTGCGGACCGAGCGCGGCGCGGCCCGGCCCCCCCGGTGACTCCCACGTGCTCCGTTCCCCACTCCCGGCCGCACCCGGGGGACGGAGCAGCGCGGCCGCTTGGGCGCGACCCCGGGGGAAAGCGGGAGGGCGCGGCCGTGCCCCCGATGGGGTCGCGGTGTCG
>VZRQ01010377.1:20922-36272 GCA_013397975.1 Machaerirhynchus nigripectus
GCAGGGCCCGGAGCGCAGCGTGGACCCGGACGGGGAGCGGGGCGAGGGGTCCCTGACAGCCGGGGATGGGTCGGGGAGTCCCTGACAGCCAGGCCCGCACCGGGAGGCACCGGGGGATCCCTGACAGGGACCGCGGCGAGGGGCGGGGGATCCCCGCTGGCGGCGGGGCCCGGTGACAGGAGCGGCGGCGGCGGGGCCCGGGGCCGGGGCAGCCCCCCGGGGGTGCGGGAGCCTGACAGCCGCGCTCGGACGTGTGTCGGGGGCCGGGATGTCACCTGACAGCGGCCCCGGGGGCCCCTCCTGGCCCCCGCTTCCTTGCGGAGCGGGGCTGTGCCCGAGGCTCCGCATCCCCGAAGTTCGGTGTTTCCCCGGGCACGGCGCGGTCCTGCCCCGTGTGACAGGCGGGGGATGCGGGGGACGGAGCCGGGGGTCTCCCTGCCAAGTATTTATATATTTCTTTGGGTTTTGGGATAGTGGCTGCTTTACTGGGTCAGTGTCTTGTAGACTTTGTCCTTCCCTTTCTCCAAAATCGTATTTCTGAAATTTTACTTTCGTTGCATTTTTAATCCTGTTTTAGCTTTATGGACCGTGAATTTGGGTTTAGGTGGTTGAGCCTTATCATGGCCTTACCGATCTCTCACATCAAAAGCCAAAATGTGTTCCCGTCCCTGCCTCTCTCTTCCATAGTCTCCTGACTTTCTAACTCCTGGTTTTGGCCCTTGGTTTGTGGTTCTTCACCCTGTTAATTATGTAGCAGAGAACTGGAAGCTACTTGGAATGTGGGTTTCCATCCGATGGCCCCAGGACACGCATTCACTCTCCTGGTAGCTGAGTGTTGTCAGGAGCCAGTCAGGGAACCTGGAGGTGGTGGGAGCTCTGGGAGCAGGGACAGAACCTGTGGCTTTACCCTCATCCATTGAACTATCCTCAGTTTTCATTTTCAGGAGCAGTGCACCTTCTTTCCTGATTTATTTTGGCTGTTCTCCTTGCAGTAATTTAGATTGCACCTGCCCTTGTTTTCCAGGGGTGTGGGGTTTTGGGGTGAATCCTGTAAGAGTCGTGTTTCCCGTGGTCATCCTTGGGGACCTTGGGATCATCCCTGGTGCCTCTGTGGGAAACAGGGAAGTTCTGGCAGCTGCTTGAACATATGGGGAGAGATGGGCTCTAAAATCATCATCTGTCTGCCTGCTTGAGTTCTTAAGAAGTGTTCTTACTCAAAGCTTTTCTCAACTGTCTGAGAGTATAAAACAGAGACTTTTTTTTTTTATTATTATTTTGAAGAGTTCTAAGTCTGAAACATCTTGGTTTAAAAGACAAAATTACCACAACTTCTTTTTGGACTTGAATTCATTGCTTCAGGCAGTCGGCAGTCGCCTGAAAAGGTTTGAGTGATGATAACCAGTGACAAAATTTGAGTTACAATTTCCAGAAGAAGCTTTTTTCCCCAGTTGTTTTTGAAAGTTTAAACTGTCGTGGAGGATATAAAAAGTGGTTTTTTTCCTTGGTGGAAGAGACAGACATATTGGTATAAATGGCAGTGCTGTTGTCACGGGAGAAAAGTGGCAATAGCACGTGTAGTTACTGAATTAAAGGTATTTTTAAATAGATATTGTTGTCTATGGGATTGTTGGCTTTTTAAAAATTAAATTAATTTCTGCTGCTGTTGGAAGGGCTGGTGCTGTTGTGGACACATTCTCCCACTCCATGAGGTCATGAGTCCCATCTCCAGCTTACAAAGGGAAAAAAATGTGTCATGAGACCAATTGTGAAAGCAAAATCTGTGTTTGTCCCTGGTTTTCTGTCCGTTATCTGTGGCACAGGTGTGGCCATCCTGGCACGGGGCTGGGTTGGGAATAACCAAAGGCATCCGTCTGGAGCTAAAGGGGAAGTCCTGGTTTGCTGTGACCCTTATCTTTTACTAGATGGATATAAATAAATGGGTTTTGTGCAGAAAAATCCCCTGGAAGGCACTGGACCTCTCAGGGAGCTCCCGACTCACGGCGTAGCAGATGGGATAATCTTTTAGGAGAATTCCCAAACTGCTTTTCCCTCGGCAGTCAGCGTTGGCTGAGGTTGGGACTCGCAGCCTAAGGGTGGAGGAACCTTCGCTCCCATCAAACACGGGTTGGTTATGCAGATTTTAGCAGTTTGGCGTTTATTTGCACATGAATAGGGAACCGACAGAAGCACCCTGCACCTCCAAATTCAGCCCTGTGATTCCAGACCTTCCGTCAGGTCGGGTTCAGCTGGGGCCAGGTTAAGATACCAGGAGAGATTCTAGCTCTGCTTCCCAAGTTTTCCTCCCACTGGAGCATACTTGCAGGGTGTCATCACGTCTGTCCCCTGCCTTTCTTCCCACAAAACCCGTGTCCTGCTCCGGGAGCGTTCCCTGGATGTGGCCTCTGCTCCCAGCGCTTCTGTGGAATATTCTTCCCAACAAGACAGGTCCCCTGGGATTTCTGTCTGTCAGAAACGCATCCAGCAGATTCCGTTTGGAAAGTGTTTTATTTGTTACCTCCTGCAATGCAAACAGTTATTCCTGATACATGTCTCCGTCTCTAAGCATTTTAAGGATGCTCGTGCAGGTGATCCGGGGACCTTGAGCTCCTGTTTCCCCTGTTCAGGGACTGTGATGTGGAGAGATCCTGTAAGGCATTATCCCACGTTTTATTTCTCTTTTCTGAGTGTGGTAGCTGTCTTCCTTAGCAAAGGAAGGAAGACAAGGAATTTGAGAGGGGACTGTGGGAGGCCACAGAGGTAGTAGTAATAATCTGAGATTTCTAACACTCAGCTGAATTGGTTTTAATGTCCCTTGGAGATGAAGCAATGAAAAGAACCAAAAGAAAAATATTCACCTTCCAAATGCGACATGAGAGTGTGTTTTCATCGACAAAAGCAGCAGCAGGAATAAATGCAACGTCTGAATTGAACAGAGGGGAGAATCTCAGTTAATATTGCTGAGGGGTGTGGGGAATCATCTCTAGGATCTGGCAGTAGAATCAACCCTTGGCATTTTTTTTCTGGGAGAGCAGGGGACCAGAAGAACAGGAATCTCAGGAGCTGATGGGCAGAAAGGGCTTGGGATGTGACACCAGGGGAATAAGGATGAATGCCAACTGTGATGAAGGATGAATGAAAACTGTGCATGGCATTGGAGAAATCATTAATGAACACCACTTAGTTCCAGGTGGCACGTGTCAAAATGGGTGTTAAAATGCTTCTTAGGTAATTTTTGGGGAAGAACAGTTTCAGGAGGGATTTGAGATCTTCAGAACCTGCTGCCTGAGGGACTGGGAGTTGGATGTGATTTGCTTCATAGGGAGGTGGTGAGGACATGTCTTGCTTGTCACTTGAGAGGCCATGCAGGGATTTGGTACTGAATGGTTTTCAATCCAGCAAGTTTTGTTAGCCTAAGATGCCATGGATGTAGGATAATTCAGAACAAGACTTGAATCTTTGTGCAGCAAACATGGAAAGCAGAGACACGGATAAGTACCTAATATCCCATGGTTAAATATGATCATTTTAGGTCTTTAAAGTCCCAAAACATCAGAGTTTTCGGGGTAAATTCGTGCAGGTTTTTGTAGCTGCCTCTGAACTGTGGCTGTCACCAGTTGGCTGCTCATTTGCTTTGACATCCATAAGGTTTGAAGGCACAACCTGCACGAGGAATGGAACAGATCCTGCAGCGAGTGAGGCACACGGAGTGTGAGGAGTAGCACAGGGAAAGGAAAGTGAGAAAAGAAAACAAATAGTGGCATCACTGGGGAAACAGCTCCGAGGAACAGGAAGGAGGGAAGAGCCAAGGTACACTTGAGAACACCTTGGAGACAGTGACAGGAAGCTTGAACTTGATAAGGCAGGGAGGGAGCAGCACACGGGGATTCAGGGAGATGAGATCCGAGTGACAGCCACGTACCCTGTGAGTTAGTGGGGTAACTGGGGGGCTGGGAGAAGGTTACAGTGATCGAGGCACAGTGGTGATTAGGGCCAGGATTAGCAGTTTTGTTGTGTGTGTTGAGAGCAATCAATGGATAAATAAATGGCCTGCTCTGTGTTTGTGGGAGCCATCAATTTAGTGACTTTGTTTCTGGGATAGTTACTGATGCTCTTAGCACGGAGCAGGATGTGAAGAACACCCTTCCTCTGCTCTGATTCCCACTGTGCACTTTGGGTCTTGCAGTTTCTAAGGTCAGCGTGTGAGTCTTGCTGTTGGTTTCGTATTTGAGGCTGATTAATTGATTTTATTTGTAAGAAAATGTCTCAAGTGTTGTCACTGCTCTGCACCCCAGTCACTGGAGAAGGAAATAGTTGTGTGAACACAGATTTGAGGGTTGCACGATGGCCTGTGGAATTGTCCTTTTTCTTGGTCTTGAATAAGACAAATTCAGGCATTAACTCAGAATTGTTTACGTGCTGGCCAGGAAAATAATGCCTTTTCCTTGCACATTGATGTATATGAAAAAGCCCATTTTTGGTGACATGGTGAAGCCTATTGGACTAACACTGGGCCTTGAACTGGGCAGTGCCACTGACTCACTTTCTGTGTCCATGTCACACTGCTCTACCCTTTTTTTCTCCTTGTAAAATTGAGATTTTAAATAATTACCTCTGGTCTTATGAGTAATAATAGCAGGTTTGATTTCTGAGGATGTGCTAGTTGGAAAGCCAGAGCTGCAGATAGAAACCCCATGAACAATGTGCCCAGAACACATGGAAGTAAGTTTGTTTTCTCTGAGGACATAGCCAGGGAGGCCTGGCTTTGTGACGGGCTGCATCTGGTGTTCCCAGCAGCATTTCTTCTGCCCCCACTAATCCTGGCATCTGTCCTCCAACCTGTGTCCACTGCAGTTGCCTTGGTGCTCTCCGGTGTCGCCTTTCACATTCCTGATCCCTTCCCCTTCCCGTGCAGTGCCTGTGCTCCGGAGCCACCCCAAAACCAGCTCCTTGCTGCTGCTTTCCTGGTTCTTGTCGGGCCAGGGGGGCTGTGGGACCTGCCACGTGCTCTGTGCTCCAGTGGGCTCCTCCTGACCTGCCAGGAGGCCAAACATCACAGAAAAGTGCTGGGCTCCTTGCAGCCTTTGTTCGAAACTCATTTTGAAGTTCGTGATGTCTTTCCGTGCCATTCCTCACAATTCAGCCTTAATGACCGTAGAGAAGATAAGGACAGAAGATTCAGGCTGGTTTAGTGCACTTTGCAGCAAATCAGTGGTTTTTCAGACCTGTCTCTGATCCATTTCATTTCAAAAATGATAGAGGTGTTTAAGTGCTGAAGATATTTGAACATTTTGTGCTTAGAATGCCCCTAAAACAAATATCTTTTCAGTACCTCAAGGGAGCCTGTGAGAAAGATGGAGAGAGAATTTTACAAGAGCTTGGAGACAGGACAAGGGGGAATGGCTTCGTGGTGAGGCACAGGGTGCCCAGAGAAGCTGTGGCTGCCCCTGGATCCATGGCAGTGTCCCAAGGCCAGGCTGTGTGGGGCTTGGAGCACCCTGGGATGATGGAAAGCGGCCCTGCCCATGGTAGGAGGTGGCATGAGATGATCTTTAAGGTCCCTCCCAGCCCAAACCGTTCTGGGATTTTGGGATTTTTGTGTGCGTGATGAAACTACAGCGGGCACAGGTTTGGTTTGTTCTCTGGCAGGGAGGGAAGCCCAGGGTGGGGTCTGTGTGTGAGCAGGGCATCAGCGCTGCACGAGGGTCTGGGGACCCTGACAAACAACTGGACTCTAATTTACTTTTGCTGTAGTTAAGATGAAAAGGTTCCCCCTATTAATTTGTGCTAAATAGGTCGAGTCTATATTCGTAACAGTGCCTGTGCTGATGGAAGTGTGGACTTCCCTCTCCCCGTGCTTCAGGAAGCACAAACCAGTGTGTGAATGTGTTTGGTGGGGTTGGCTTCTGTTCTCCCATCCTTCTTCCTGAATTGTGGAAAGTCCTTAACTAAGAGGCGGATTTTGTGGCGTGTTTGTAAACTGATGCTCACGTGGGTTAGGCTCAGCTTTCCTGGTGGCTCAGATAATTAAAACCAAAATATCTCTGGGGTTTGGATGCTTTCTCATGGGTTTCGTTTGCCCCATCCTTCCTTAGTTGCAGCTCTTCCAGTGGATCCAGAGTAAAAGCAACAAGACTGGGACTACCTGGGCTCTGGTTATAAAGAAAAAATTACTTTGATGATCAGTATTAAAATCTATAGCCATCATTTGAGGTGTCCTGTGGATGAATTGGAAATTAGTATATTCACATACTTTTGCTTTTTCACTTATCATTTAGAAGTGTTTCACAGATAAATTGTGGTTTTGAAGGAGATGACTGGAAGGGTTGGTGTCTCGGAACATCAGCTGCTGTGCTTGTCTGAAATACAATTAATTGGTTGTAATACTCATTTAATTTCTGCTAGAAAATCCCAAGTTTATTCTGTCTGTCTTTTCCTCCCACAGAGTGAAAGATGTTGACTGCCCATAGTGGAACAGCTCTTCTGAGGAACATATCTCTGTAAATCTTCCCTAAAATCACCCGAAGGCAAATATTCCGCCTGTGATGGACCCTCGGAATACTGCTATGTTAGGCTTGGGTTCTGATTCTGAAGGGTTTTCTGGGAAAAGCCCCTCTGTGGTAAACATTGGCACGTTGGTGGGCAAAGGGGAAGCAGAGCTCGAAGGCTGCACCAAGGACGAAGAGGAGGGGAAGAAGAAGAGCCGGGAGGGGAGCGGCGCGGAGGGCGGGAAGGGCGAGGCTCCGAGCGATGCGCAGCAGCAGTTCTCGGTGAAGGAAACAAACTTTTCAGAGGGAAACCTGAAACTGAAGATTGGCCTTCAAGCAAAGCGGACAAAAAAGCCTCCCAAGAACCTGGAGAATTATGTCTGCCGGCCTGCCATAAAAACCAGCATCAAGCAGCCAAGAAGGGCTCCCAAGAGTGGGAAGATGACAGAGGAGAAGAACGAGCACTGTCCTTCGAAGCAAGTGAGTGATGTGTTAGTGGGGTGATTTGCAAGTCATGGTACATTTAAGCTGCGTTTAAAAGCTTCATCATCTCTGCACCACCGTGTTCTGCTGGTTTTCCGTGTAACCTCTGATACTGAAGTGTCTGGAGTTAGAAATGGTTTGATTTTGTGGCCGTTAGCAGGAAAAAAATGCTCTTTCACAGTTTGCCAGTTTGTTGTTTCAACGGCAGTGAAAGGTAATTCCCATGTTCACTTGGAGTGGGTTCATTTCTGAAAAGTCATGGTGAGATTTTAGTCTCTTTTCTGTAGCAAAGTGGAGGGATTTGGGTGTCTTGTCTCTGTTGAGATGGGGCTCTGGATGTGCTGTGCTTGTCTCTGGTGGTTGGATTTATGTTTTTTCCTACCTGCTAGAACCAGTTGTTTTGCTGTGTCCATGAACTGCTCAGGCAGGGTCTGAAAAGTAAAACAGACTTTTCCAAACGAGTGAGAAACCAGCCTGGTGATAACCTGCCTGTAAATGCAGTGGCTGCAGAGATGTGCCGGGGCTTTTCCAAACACAAGGAAGTAGCCCTGCCTCGAGGATTTGTTTTTATGATCTCCATGATGTAATCAGTAAGAGCAGCAGTAACAGATAGGGAAAATAGGATAAATGGCAGGGATTACAAATGTAGTTGCATAGATGCTGAATTTTTGAAGGGTTTTGTTACAGCTTGCTCTTTTTTCCAATAAACATAAAAGTTTTGTTAATCAAATGTTCGAATTTACCCTTATTTGGGTATACCTACACTACCAGGTGATTACCTGCACTGCCAGGTGATTGAGCCAGGGAATCCAGGGAATCCCTGGAAGCTGGAGCCCTTCCTTTGCAGGGGTTGTCTATGCAGGGGTTCCTGCTCCAGAGGTTCCCAAGGCTGAAGCGTTTCCATTTCTCCAGCCTGTGTCCTGTTCTCAAGGCTCCCTGCATAAATCTGTGCTGGCAGGTGTCCTGAGGCAGAGCCTGCCCAAGGGGAAGGAAAATTCCTCACCTTGTGCTGAGGTGATGTCTGTCTGACATACCCAGACCTTTTCCTTTCCCCTGGCACACCCTGACTGGAATTGGCCTTGAGGAAGAGTCACCTTAAACAGAAGTGAAATTTTGGGGTGACCTCATTGTGGCCTTCCAATGCCTGAAGGGAGCCTGAGAGAGACAGAGACTATTTCCAATTGCCAGGACAGGGCGGATGACTTCCCACTGCCAGAGGGCAGGGTTAGATGGGGTATTGGGAAGAAATTCTCCCCTGGGAGGGTGGGGAGGCCCCAGCACAGGGTGCCCAGAGAAACTGTGGCTGCCCCTGGATCCCTGGCAGTGTCCAAGGCCAGGTGGGGCAGGGCTTGGAGCAGCCTGGGACAGTGGAAGTGTCCCTGCCCATGGCAGGGGGTGGAACGAAATCTTTAAAATCCCTTTTAGCCCAAACCAGTCTGGGATTCTGTGATTCTGAGTAATAAATTATGTCCTGACAAAACAAGCGTGCTGGATGTTACGTGTGAGGACTAAAATTGCTTTTTCCAGACTTTACAATGCAGTCGCATTGGGGTTTTCCTCCACTGGAAGCAGAGGTGTTTTTAGTCAGCCTATTGAACACGAAATTCTCAAGTGTACGTTGCGTAACTTAAAATTTTGGCAAAGGCCTTTATTTTACATTCTTCCATTTCAGAACAAGCTGATTGTTTCTAATGATGTTTCTAACTTTGGCTTGAAAAACATCGGAAGAGTCAATCACAGCTCGTTTTTACTCTGATGGTTTTCTTTTTTTTCCTAATTTTTTCTTTTTTTGACAAGACTCTGTTGCAATGAGTTGAATATTGGGCCAGTCTGGAATATCCAGCCAGTGATTTCTCTTGATGTCTGAATTGAGGTGGCCCCTGCAGCTGAAAATCTCTTATTCAGGGGAGGTTTAATGTTACGTTAATCAAGGGAGGATTGGGTTGGAGATCAGGGAAAGGTTCTTCCCCCAGGGGGTGCTGGGCACTGCCCAGGCTCCCCAGGGAATGGGCACGGCCCCGAGGCTGCCAGAGCTCCAGGAGGGTTTGGACACCGCTCCCAGGGATGCCCAGGGTGGGGTCATTGGGGTGTCTGTGCAGGGCCTGGGGTTGGGCTGCACGATCCCTGTGGGTCCCTTCCAGCTCAGGACATTCCATAGTTCCCTGGTTCTACACGCAAGGGGCACCACTGCGTCTGGAGACCTCCCTTTGCATCAAGATATTGTGCCCTGGGAGCTCTGTACCGGAGAAAATAATCAATATTTGAATTCGCATGGTGACAGCTGGGATTCTTCATCCTTGACATCTTTGTTTATACACCAGGATTTTTTTCCAGAGATCCATCCCGTTTCAAATGGAAAGCAGAAAGGGAGGCAAACATTAGTGATGTTGTAGAAAATTACTGACGTGATGCGTGGCACCGTTGATGCCACATCAGTTTTAAACTGCAGCTGCTCTCGGTGCAGTCACTGCCCTCCTGCCTGGCGAGCAGCCCCGGGGTGTGATGCAGAGGATGCAGATCTGTTGCATTAAATTTGCATTATTTACAAGAGCTCCAAATCCCTGACTCATGATAACTCACTTTAGATCCTCTGCTCTCTCCCGAATCGTTCTGAGATGGTGTTTAAGTCTGTCTGTTCCCTGCTGCCATTTTGCACTTTGGGTTGTTAGAAATGACACTAAACAACATCCTGCTGATTCCTGAAGTGGGATTAGAAGTGTCTGCGTGGAAATAAATGGGAATGATGGTTTAAAACCATCACATGTTTTGAATATAATACCCAAGGGTTGTTTTTTTTGTCTTGCTGCCATGAAATAAAGCGAGTTTTAGCACTGCAAATTGCACTTCAGCAAAGGAGAGCTATCTGTAAATTTTTGCTGTGGATGCAGAGGAGGGGAAAGCAAACATGTGACCCATTCAGAGCCAGGTGTGGCTTTACTTGGAGCTCTGAAATGGAACTTTCTGTTCTTTTAAAGGAGCAAAAAAGAATCAGGATGAAAATTTAGCTCTTGCAGTATGCACAGTTAACCACTGAGAGACAAAGAGAAGCAGTGGAATTCTTCTCCTGGGAATACTAGTGTAAAAACAAAAGCAGTGGGAAAATCCTTTGCACTCCCATCTCTGACAGGTTTTTTTTTCTTCAAGTTTAGTGCTGACAGGATTTATGTTTTTTCAGGGTTTATCTGCAGTCTGAAAGGGGAGTGGGTAGGTGAGGGAAGTTGGAATCACAGAATAGTTCAGGTTGGAAAAGCCCTCCCAGATCCTGGAATCCAGCTGTTCCCAGCACCGCCGTGTTGGCCACTGAACCCTGTCCCCAGGTGCCACATCCACACTTCCAGGGATGGTAATTCCACCACTTCCCTGGGCAAGCTGTTCTAATGCCTGAGCACTCTTTCAGTAGAGATGTTTTTCCTCGTGTATTTACAATTTGTCCTCCAGAAATGTGTAGACAGAGAAGTTAATAAATGTTTTTTTCCTAGGAGAAAATCATAGAGCAGAAAAGGGAAACTCAGAAATGACTGAGATTTCCAGGTGTTAGGAGAAACAAAATTAGCAGGTACTGCAGTAACCAGGCAGGGCTCAGTTTGCTTTTTGACACCGACCATGAAACTTGGATTTCATTCTTTCGGGAAGTGTCCTGGGGCAGGCAGACGTCGCTGTGCCAAGCCCAAAAACCTGAGCCTTGAACAAAAATACACATTTTGCCCCTGTTAGTTTGTAGGATGGCGTGTAGGAACGGTTTAGCTGTGCTGGCAAAGGTGCAGTAGTAAAGGTTTAGCAAATAAAAGGCAAGAAGTGACAGTAGCAGCCTGTGTAACTCTCACTCGGTGGTTACTCAGTGCAGCAGGTTGGGACTTGCCCTCCTCTCCATCTCCTTATTCCCGTGTAAAACTGCTGAGTGCAGGATTCTGGAGCTCTTTCTCTTGCCTTTGGTCATGCAGGGAAGCTCTACAGGGAAGTTTGCTGATGAAATCACAGCCACCAACTGAAAAAGTTTTAAGCAAAAAAGTAAAAAGCTGAAGAGTTTATTTCTTTTCTTTTTGGATAGCTCAAGAATATTTCGTGCAGGATCTGGGACATAAGTTTTTGTCTCAGACTAATTCCACAGAATCATTGTTTTCCTGGTAGTTCAAACTTGCTTTTAGAAAATACTACAAAGTCTTGGAGGTGAAAAATAAACAGCATCTTTATTTGGGGAATTGCATGGAATATGTTGATGCCACAACTACAGAACAACTCCTGTGATTCCTCAGAATGCTCGTTTGAATTGTAGCCTGAGCACTGGCCTGAAGTACAACAGCCCAAACAATAATGGGTAAATCTGTGTATGTGCATAAAAAAGTCCTCATTGCTTGCCTGAGGTTCTCAAGAGAAATAACAAACAACATTTTCATTCACAAGCTGGTTCCTTCTGACAACTTCAGGTGTGGGAAGCTGAGACTGTCTTGTGTTTTGTAACTGGGTGTGAGTTGAGAAGTGTGACGCCAGACTTGCTAGATGTCCCTGTTCTCAGGAAAGATCAGCTACCCTTGAGGTTTTTGCAAATAAATACCAATGATATTCACGGTAAATAGCGATCTGGTAGTAATAAACCCTGAGATTGTGCCGTAGTGTGCCCTTTTTATAACAAAGGTTTTTTGCTGTTGCTGCCTGTGATGATTCTGGAACCTTTAAGATCATGGAGTTGGCTGTTCCCCCGGGCACTGCCAAGGCCACGACTAACCCACGTCCCCAGTGATGGATTCTAACCTGTTAACAGCTCATATCAAAACAACCTGGAATTATTATTCCTCAAATGAATGGTGCAAGTTGAGAAACTGTATGTTCACATAGGAGATACAGAATTTTCAGTTCAGCTCAGTGCCAAACTAAGAATAATACCAAGTTATGGAAAAAAACAAGTTATGGTGTTTTATGCAATTGCTTTGGGCCATACTTTTACTGGCTGGATTCTTACACCAGACAGTTGAACTAAAGATTGCACAGGAACAAATGTTTCAGTTTTTAAAGCACAAAATGCTTTTAGATGCAACGTAATCTCACCCTTTTGAACAGCTTTGTGCCCAGATGGGCCATTTCATTCCATCTGACACCACAGGAACGTAGAGCAGGGCTCGAAATTTGCGTTGAAAAGGCATGGAATTCCAGGAAAACTCTTTTATGGCCTTGTCCATTTGTTTGCAACGTTGAGGCAGCAGTGAGGAAGCTTGAGGCAGGCAAGGTGACTTCTAGAGACAGGAGGTGAGACAGAGTGAAACACTCAGGAGATGCTGAGGGGTCTGTTCTTTTTTCCACAGTCCTCACAAATCCATCTGATTAAAACCTTTGTGCTTCCCCTGATACAAACCAGTGCATTTGCCCGAGTCAGGCAGGGAGGTGGGGCTCAGGAGGGAACTGAAGTGCAGAATGCTGCCCTGTGAGCACAGCTGGCAGCACCTGGAGCTGGCAGGAGCAGGAGAAGGGACACGCTTAGAGGTCCATGGGAGCAGCCACTGAAGCCCTGAGGACACTCTGGCACTTGGACTGGATTCAGGTCTCTGCTTCCCATCCCACGGATGCTTGTGTGGGCACGGGGGGTTACTGCAGGGCAGCAGGGCACCTTTCCTGTCCCCTCTGCAGGTGGCAGTCCTGGCTGCTCCCCACTTCCTGGCTGTGGACTGGGAGTATTCCAGGGGGAGGTTCCCGAGTGTGTCCCTAAGATTGCAGCAGCTGCTGCAGGAGAGCTGGGCTGAGGGTCAGCCTGACCCCATGGCCACAGGCTGGAGCACCACTGTGTCCTGGAGGGGCTGGCCTGGGGTTTGTGCTGGGCTTTGTTCCAGGGCATGTCCTGGGGGTGTTTCCCGGGGGTGTCCAGGACGGGCTGGGTGTGCTGGGACAGGTGGACTGAAGTGGCTGAAGCTGATTTACCTGACTCCCTCAGTAAATGAGCAGTGGAGCCCAGTTCTTTTCTTCCACTGTTGCCCCCTCACAGAAAATGTCCTTTTTATTCCCAAAGTTCAGAGCTGTGCCCGACTGCAGTTTGATTTTGGTATCTGTCTGCAGTACTCCTGTTCTTCCAGTGGGATATTCCTTACTGGCAGCAATACCTGCTATTCACTTCAACCAAAAATCTGAAATTTTTAATGATACAGAACTGCAAGAAGAAGCTTTGACTCTGTGGCTGATGTTGGGAGGTTTTTAAATGTTTTTGCAGCCACTGCAACCTTCTCCAAAGGTTACATATTTTGTTCAAGATGTTTCTATTAGAAGTTACCAGATGAAATTTTGTCCTTAAAAAATTTCCCCCCAAAATGTTTCTGTTAATCGTGTTGATTATTAAGTAGATTTTTGGCCAAAAAAAAAAGAAGAAGAAAATAATTTCCCATATAATAATTTTGGGTTTAAAAATGCTGAAAAAAATTACAGACTTTTTTGACGTCTTGTCTGACGTCTCACTAGATGCTTCCTGTTTTGCTTTTCATGTTCTTTGAAATAATTTTCAGTGTGCTTGGAAAACCCGCTCACCCTTAGACGAGAACGAAGCTTTCCAGGGCACACGCCTTCAGCTTTCAAAGGCTCCGTGTGTGATGCTAAAGTCTTGTTCTCAGAACCCTGGCATCTTGCTTAGATCAAAGCTGGCATTTGGAAGGGTTTCGTTAGTTATGTATTTATTATTTAAGTACCTACTCCAACTTCCACGCTCTTTGTTTGGAAGTGGAGGTGAGCAGGGAAAAGCAGAGCCTGCCAGGAGGCGTCGGGTACCCAGCAGTGACAGCGTGAGAGCAGCACAGAACCCGACCCGGGGGTGGCAGGGCACCCAGGAGGAGCAGAAGAAAGAAGGGAGAGTGTGGATACACTGATGGCTGAGCAAATCCAGGGATGAGGAGCTGAATTCCCAAGTCAGTATTTAGGTGGATTTTTGAAGTCCACTGAACAAAGGAGATCTTTCCTTCCAAAGTTCTTGTCAGAATTTCAGGCCACAGAAAGGAGGATGCAGCTCTCTGAAGGTTGCTCACTTTAATCCTCGTTAGTGACTCTCTGGCGCTCAGAGGCTGCCCCAGGGAATTCCAGGAGCGTTGGATTGCAGGCTCATGTCAGTGTCATGCTGACTCAGGGGTTTCCATGTGAGTGCCAGGCCTGGAAAGGGGGGCAGAAAGAACCCCCCCTGCTGCTCCATCCCTGCAGGAAGGAGCAGCCCTGGATTTGGGGTGCCTGGAGGGGGGTCACTGCAGAGGCTCCCACGTTACCCACACCACTGCTTCTCACCTCACCAGTGTCCAGCTGGATCCAGGCTGCAGCTTCCAGGTGAAGTCCTGCTGGTGCAGCTGACTGAACAAACACTTCCTTCATGATCAGCACCAAAGCTGGCTGTTTCAGAGGAGCCCAGGCTGTCCCTTCCTTCAGCATCCGTAGGTACAGCTCTGGGATCAGGGTGGTGCTGACTGTGATCGAGTGCAGGAAGTGGCAGGCCGTTGCCATGTCAGTTTTTATGGCAGAGGGATGAACAGCCGTGGCATTGATGTCTTTCACTCCGTATTTAGGGTTGGTTCTGGTAGGTCCCAGAAGGTTTTCGGAGTGTCTGTATTCGTAATTAGAATTGTGGAATGAAATCGCAGAATCACAGTGACTTTGGGCTGGGAGGGACCTCAAAGGCCAGCTCCTTCCACACCCCTGCCGTGGACAGGGGCACCTTCCACTACCCCAGGGTGCTCCGAGCTCCATCCAGTCTGGTCTTGGACACTTCCTGGGATCCCGGGGCAGCCACAGGTTCTCTGGGCACCCTGTGCCAGGGCCTCCCCACCCTCACAGGGAGGAATTCTTCCCATATATCCAACCTAAATTTCCTCTCTGTCAGTCTGAACCCATTCCCCCTTGTCCTGTCTCTCCAGTTCCTGATGAACAGTCCCTCCCCAGCTTCCCTGGAGCCCCTTCAGATCCTGCAAAGGGCTCTGAGGTCTCCACACAACCTTCTCTTCTCCAGGCTGAACATTCCCAGCCCTCCCAGCCTTTCTCTATAGGGGAGGGGCTCCAGTCCCCTGAGCAACTTCGTGGCCTCCTCTGGACTTGCTCCAGCAGTTCTGTGTCCTTCTTATGTTGGGGACATCAGAACCATGGGCAGAATTATCTCATCGGGGTCGGAGCCTTCCATGCCTGGCCCCTGCTTGGAGTGAACGTATCCCCTGCACTGCAGAGATGTGTTGGGCACTGTATGTAAAGAGTGTCCTTCCAAAATAAAAAATTAATTTGTTGAGATGCTCCCAGTAGGATTTATGAAGGTAATGGGTATTGCAATTTTGATTTTAACCTTTACAGAATAAATTTCAAGTTTGGTTAGGTCCTAACTGGAAATAAGTGTGCATTATCACTCCCCCCCATGCAAACAGAATAATTTGACTTATTTTA
>VZRQ01010377.1:44730-64506 GCA_013397975.1 Machaerirhynchus nigripectus
CCGCGTGTGCACTGCCGCGCCCCGCTGAGCCCGGTGGGGCGGAGGTGGCTGGGCGGGGGGACCTGAGCGGGGCAGGGGGAGCTGAGCGTGTCCCGGGATGCTGAGCAGGGTGGGGGTGTCACACAAGGCCCCCTCGCAGGGTCTGGGGTCCCGCAGGCCGGAGCACCGGCGGTGACAGCCCCCAGGACACCCGCAGTGACAGCCCCCCGGGTGCCCGTGGTGACAGCCCCCAGGACACCCGCAGTGACAGCCCCCAGGACACCCACTCGTTCCAGCCGCCAGGCACTGCTGGGCCATCCCCGCAGCCTCCAAAACCTTCTCCCTCTTTTTTTCCCCTATTATAAATTACAGCCCATTCCCACTTAGAATGCTTACTCCTGCTGTTTAATTTCTGTTTTTAATCCCAGCTCCCGGGGTACTTGTGTAGTGCAGACTTTATGAAATCAGTGCATCCTGGAGTTCCTTAGGAGGAAAACTCATCCTGGATTGACAGACCTGCTGTGGGTGTAACCCCTGGGCAGCTCAGCAGCCCCCTGAGCCCAGAGGGGTGGGTGAGCAGAGGGTCGGAATAAAGTGAAACTTGTGGTTTGAGATAAGAACTCTTTAATAATTGAAACAGAATTATATATAACAATAACAGTAGTAATAATTGTTCTGAAAAGGAGAGAGGGAAATAAACCCCGGGAAGCACAAGTGGTGCCTGGTACAGTTGCTCAGTTCCTGCTGCCAGTCCTGAGCACCGATTGGGGCTTGGAGCACCCTGGGATAGTGGAAGGTGTCCCTGCCCTGGCAGGGGTGGCATGAGAGGAGATTTAAGGTCCCTTCCAACCCAAACCCCTCCATGATCCTGTGAATAAACCCCAGGAAGCACAAGTGATGCCCAGTGCAGTCCCTGCCCACCCAATGCCCAGCCCATCCCCAGCACCCATCGGGGGATCCCGGCCATGCCCCACTGGGCCGGGCACTCCGTGGTGTGGAATGTCCTGTGGCCAGCTGGGGTCAGCTGTCCTGGCCCTGCTGGCAGAGCGGGGGACACTGGGGAGTCCTGGGCTGAGGGTGAGCACTGCTGGGCACCAACCAGCCATTGGGGTGTGACCAGCATCATCCTCACCCTGGCACAGCTGAGCCAGGTGCTGGGACAAATTCCCTGTCCCAGCTGGAACCAGGGCAGCTCTTCCCAGTGCTGAGCAGCTGTGCAGTGTCCCAGCTCAGCTCTGCTGCAGGTGCCTTCCCTGGGTGTGGTGGGAACAGCAGGAACCAGAGCTGCTGGAAGAGCCCACCAGCACTGTCCTACAGCGGCATGCCACGAGGAAATTCACCAGGAATGTGGGCTGCAGCCTGGAACAACGTCCAGGAGCCTTGTGATGGTGCTCTTGTTGAGGAGAGTTGATGAAAAAGAGAGCTCTCCCTCTGCCCTCTGGAGAGGTTGGAATCTTTGGAAAAGTGCTGTTGTTCATTCCCTCCACTGGTCACAGGTGGCTAAGAGTGCCCATGACTAAAAAAATTCCAAACTTTGAGGCAAGAGAGGATCTCAAAGGAGATTGTCCCAGAGATTCTGGTGAATCAGTTTGGTGCTTTCAAGGATTCTCCCATCATCACACTCCTTGGGGTTTCCCTTGAGGCACTGAAACCCCAGGCCATGGGCAGGGGAGGGATTTTGGGCAGAACTTCAGTGTCCTGCTGTTACCTTTTGGAAGATTCTGTGAGGAAGAGAGGGAAGAACTCAGAACCAAAGAGCTCATTCATTATGAATCATATTTTGAAGGGAAACAGAAAGAATCTGGTTTTTTGCATCCTGGATTTTGTCTTCTAGGTATTTTCAGGATATGCACATTCTCTTCTCACACTGCCATGTGCGTTTTTGCTTATCTGGGTTTTTAGACTGATCTGAGTTTTTAATATCTCAGCATTTTCATAACTGCAATACCAGGTTTTTCTATGACATTTTCATGACTCCCACAGCCTTTGCTTTCAAGAGTAATTGGGATTCTTGAAAAGTTTAAATTTTAGGAAAATAAAGCAGATTACTGGAAGAAAATATTTATGTATAAAAAGGGAAACAGAAATAGGTCTTTGCTTGTGTTCTCAGCAGAGCTGCCATTCCCAGCCCTGTCCCTTCACCCTGCAGCAGTCGTGGGATTCCTGTGTCTTTCTAAAATTGGTTTTAACTCAAGGAATGGTAATTGTGCTTCCTGCTGCCTGGTGACATCATCCAAGGATTTAGCAAGCAACAGCAAGCCCTGTGTGCTCAGAACACAGAGTGAAACGTGTTTTGCAGGTGCCTAAAATCCAGTGCTGGGCTGTGTGTGGGTAACCATCGTCCTCACTTGTTTAGGCCCCAGGGCTTTAACAGATTTGCCACGATGGGCTGAAGCAGAAATATTTGTGTTTTTTATTGTGACAGGATCTTGAGAAGGAAAAGCAACAGGGCGAGGGACAAATCTAAAGAATTTAAATATCTTAAGAATTTTTTTTTTAAGCTTTTCACCTTTCTGCAGTTCCTGGTGAGCAGTTCTGCCCGAGGAGGGGTAGGGGATGCTTTTCCAGAATGAGGTGATCTTCCAGCACAGAGGGATGGGACCAGCAGCACAAAGCCACTCAGTGTTCCCCAGGGGTCAGTCCGGGTTCGAGCGCTGTTCCACCTCCTTCCCAGTGCCCTGGATGGTGGGACAGTGGCTGAGAGGGACAGTGGGCAGGGGACAGTGCCAGCACACATGGGGACCAGCGCTGGCAGGATGGGCTGGAGAGGCTCTCTGAGGAACAGCACCAGGGGCTGGGTTATGGAGATCATCTCCAGGAGGATGAGGGGGATTGTTAGTCCCTTCTGCTCCACCCTGGAGAGGCCCCATCTGGAGTGCTGTGTCCAGCTCTGGGCTGCCCAGTCCGAGAGAGATACGGATGTGCTGCAGTGAGTGCGGTGGAGAGCCCAGGAATGACCAGGGGATTGGAACCTCTGTCATCCAGAGGGCCTGGGAGGGCTGGAATCAGTCATCCAGAGGGCCTGGGAGAGCTGGGATTGATGGTCCAGAGAGGTCGGGAGAGCTGGGATTGGCCAGCCTGGAACAGAGGATGCACAAAGAGAGCTCTTCCCAGTGTGTTGACGTTCCAGCTGGGAGGGAATGAAGCAAAAGGAGCCAAACTGGTCCTGGTGGTGCCCAGTGTCAGGAGAGACAAAGGGCACCCACTGGAGTTCAGGGAACTGTGGTTGTGCAGAAGAAAAGGTGTTCAGAGTGAGGGTGAGGGAATGGCAGATCATGGAGTCTGTGTCACTGGAGATGTGGAAAACCCAACAAAAATGTGGTGACCCTGTTTTGAGCAGGGTGGTTGGTCTGGGTAATCTGCAGAGGTCTTTTCCAAACTCTTCTGAAAACCAAGGAGTCTGAGTGAAGCAGGGGTGTTCAGCTGAGAGCAGGAATATGGGAGGGTTTTTCTTTTCTCACATACAAGCTAATTCCAGTGGCTGGTGTTCCATGGCTTTACTCACAGCTTGTGTACCTCCTCCACTGGCCTGTGTGAAATCCCTGCTTGGTGTTTCCTTTTCCGTCCTTCCCCTGCGTTCCTGGGAGCACACAGGTGTTCCTGAAGCCTCACCAGAGTAGCCTGAGTTGGAGCCTTTGGTGTTGTGTTGGCACAGCCAGACTGAAATGGTGTTTTTTGTGCCTTTCCCTGATGTGCTCTGCAGGCACTTTGCCAAGCCAGGACAAACCCTCGCAGAGGCAGTCGGAGAGCACAAACTGCAGCCCTTCCAGGAAGAGATCCACGTCGGAGAGCACTTCTTCTCCAGGCAAGTCCTGCTCGGGGGCCTTGGTTTTGGGATCCCTGCTTTGCTCAGACCTGTGCTGAGACACAGCTGGGACCTCATGGCTGTGAGAACTTGAGCTTGTGGAGGTGCTGAGTTTTTCCACTGGCATTTTGGGACACAGGTGCTGTGGGTTGGGTTGGAGAACAGGGAGACTTGAGTGCTTAAGAGACTTGAGATTGAAGCACTTCTGGTGCTTAGAGAAACAGCAGCACAGCTGTGGCAGGGCAGGGTTTGGTTCCTCACCAGGTTGAGTTAGGCCTTGTGGAGCTCAGTGCTTTATTCCAGACTTGTGACATTAGGGCTAATCAGTTAATTAGAGGGATAAATTAATTCCTCCCTGGGGAAGAGCCGGACTCTGGAACTGCTCTGGGGGCGGAGGGTTCCTGCCCCTGGGCAGGTCAGGGGAGGATCAGGCCAGGCTGTGCTGTTGGGTTTTCTTCCTCACATGTGAGAATCCTGCCAAGGTGATGGAGGATGACACGTGGCTCATCCCAGTCATCAGTAGTGGCCCAGCTGTGAATGCCCCCAGACAGGTCAGGAATGCTCATGGGAGAGAGATAATGGAAGTACTGAAAGGCCTGGGAGCTCTGGTAGCATCTCATCAGGTCCATGATACAAGAACAGATCCTGGGTGCAGGATCCTGGTGAAGTGCAGTGGATGTTGCAGCAGGATGCCAAGAGAGCCGAGGGCTGATGTTCCCTGCAGGTCACTGCTTGAGGCTCGTGAGGAAAGGTTCTCCCTCCTGACAGGACAGCGGAGCTCTGGACAGTCATCTGAGGGATGAGGGAGCTGGGAAAGGGGCTCAGCCTGGAGAAAAGGAGGCTCAGGGGGGCCCTTGTGGCTCTGCACAAGTCCCTGACAGGAGGGGGCAGCCAGGGGGGTCGGACTCTGCTCGCAGGGAACAGGGACAGGAGGAGAGGGAACTGCCTCAGGCTGGGCCAGGGCAGGCTCAGGTTGGACAGCAGCAGGAGTTTCTCCATGGAAAGGGTGCTCAGGGGGGAGGTGGAGTCCCCATCCCTGGAGGTGCCCAAGGAAGGGCTGGAGGTGGCACTTGGTGCGCTGGGCTGGGGACAAGGTGGGGATCGGGCACAGCTTGGACTTGATGGCCCAGGAGATCTTTTCCAACCTCAGTGATTCCATGATTCTGTGACTCTGAGCTTTGTTTTGTCAGGAGGTCAGAGCTGTGCAGGCACAGTGTGAGTGTGACTGTGTGTCCTGCTGTCAGTCACATTTTACCCGTGTGACAATGTCAAATCTCTTGCCCAAATTGTCCCAGGGAAGCTCTGAAGATGTTCATTTCCTGCGTGTTGTCACCCAGTGGTTATCCCAGATAGCAGGAGAGGCTGGAGTGGGCTGTGAGCATCCTGCTCCAGTGGAAGGTGTCCCTGCCCATGGCAGGGGGGTGGAACAAGATGCTCTTTAAGCCCTTCCAACCCAAACCATTCTATGATTCTGTAAAAATGGAATGTGAGCTCCCCTAGGACTGGATAGAAGAAAATCCAGCAGGTTGACCCATTTTTTTAAAAGCTCAGTTGCAGAACGCTCCCATTACCAGAATTCAGACATTCTTAGACACCCAAATTGACTGCAAATATGTAGTAAATCCCTAGGATTGGTACTTAGAACTAGTTATGATTTCCATCGAGGAAGGATGTGCCAGAAGTGCCATTTCCTCCCCGCTTTAAACAGATGTTTGCAACAGCTGCTCCATTCAGCCTGTGCTGCAGAAAGTCCTTTGCAGTGGGAAAGGGATCTTCCTTTTTCCTCTGTCTCATTCCTGTTCTTGCCCTCGCTCACTTGAAAGGGGCAGCTGCAGTTGTTGTAACTGGGAATAGGAAGTGTTAAAGTCGAGGAGTGTTTTGTGCAGGAGCATTGGAATGACATGAATCACGAGTTTATCAACTTCAAAGTCACCCAAGTGACGATTCAGCTGAGAAGATCAGTCATTGTTGTATTTTCCGTGGATCTGGAATGCATGTGGGTTTCAGTGTTTGTCAGAGAGCAGCTGCAGCTGTCCCGGGATCAGAGCCCGCCGTGTCCCAGCCCTTCGGATCAGTTGCCAGCGGTGCTGGTTGAGGGTCACTGAGCAGGTGGGTTCTGTGAGGAGCCCCAGCTCCATCCCCATGTGCCTCTAGAGGAAACAAAGGGTAATTAATCTTTATTATTTCATCTGAAATGCAGAGCTGAAAGTGTGAATCCTCCCCGTTGTCTCGGAGTTGTTGGGGTGTCCAGGTCAGCTCACAGCAGGAGGCTCCTCTTGTCCTTTGTCACCAGGAAGAGCATTGTCCAGAGGAGGATTTTTAGAACACGTTTTGCTGACTCTTCCTCCTCCAATTTGTGCACTCTCCGAAGCACCTTTTCATTTGCACTTACAAATCCCTGACTTTGGAATCTTAGTGAGGATCACAGTTGTTTTCCAGAGTGACACAATTGGACTGCTGAGCACTGGGAAAATATTAGAAAATATTTAAAACTAGAAAATACTTCCAGAAGAGCTAGAAGGCTAGAAAATATTTAAACTGGTCGTGCTTTATCTCTGTCATCTTACAAATAATCTCCCTCCTGTCAAGTGCCAGAGCCCTTCATAAACACATTTTGTTGTCTTCCTTTAACAGTTCCCTTGACACCAGGACGTGCTGCTCAGGCTCCAGCCTGGGCCCCGCTGGGTTAAGCAGATCTGATCTAAATAATTGGCCACAATTGCAGTAACATTTTGTCAATGCTAATGTGCAGTTGTGATGTATTTATGCGAAGGAAGCATCCATTTCATTCCAGAAAGAACAGGATTTCTTCTGATGGAATGTTATCACTAAGGAGCAGCAGGGCAGCTTTGGGAAGCTCTTAGTTTAGAACAAATCCCTTTTTAATGCAGCGTAATCTACATGGTTGACCTGGAAACTCTCTTTTTCAAACACCAATCTTCAGCTCTAAAGAATAAAACAGTTTTAAAAGTCGGATCTAAATTTACTTCCTCTGTAAATTAGCCTTTCTCTTTTGTCCAGAGACTTTGATTTACCTTTATCCAATCAGTTCTGTCATCATCAGCCTTGTCTATTGGATAAAAAAAAAAATTACAAGAGCAAAGAAAATGGTTGTTTCAGTACTTCCAAACTATTAAAAAAAAAGAAAAATGAGTTTAAAAACATTTCAAATGTTGCTCCATTTTTTTTATCAGGATTGGATTTTTATGTGCACAGAGGGTTTTGTATTTTTAGCGTTGAATAGAAAGAAACTCGAGGATCGTGTGAACCCTCATTGCTCTTTGCTGCTAGAAATGGGGGATTATGTGGGAATAAAGAGAAAAGAACTGCACGTTAAAAGTGGTGATATAAAACGTGACTGGCCCGTATCACTGGGTCCCTCTCCACGTTACAGAATCTTGTCAAGGAACGTTCTGGGCAGCCCCAGGACACAAATGCTGTCAGTTGGCGCAGCTGTCGCGTTTCAGCTCCGTGTTTTGGGTCCCATCCCCACTCCAGCCCTGTCCGTGTGTGTTTCAGGGGTGGCGGGGCCGGCCCGGAGCTCGCGCCTGGCCCCGGCCGCCGAGGACTCGGTGGACACCCTGCTGCAGCGCATGGCCCAGCAGGACGGGCCGCCCGCGCTGGACAAGACCCTGGAAGCCGTCATGGCCAACGTGTCCGCCCCTCCATCGGCCAGTCCTGCCCGGAACCACTCCCGGGAGAGAGCCCTGGGCAAGCAGGACGGCCTGGGGGCTCCGGCCGTCCCCGGCAGCTCCTGCGGCGACAGCATCTCCCTGCTGCAGGAGCGGCTGCCCGGCAGCTACTCCCCGAGGCACCTCAAGAGGAGCGTGGTGGAGGCCATGCAGCGCCAAGCGAGGAAAATGTGCAATTACAACAAGATCCTGGCGACAAAAAAAAATCTGGACCACGTCAACAAAATCCTGAAAGCCAAAAAGCTGCAGAGGCAGTCGCGGACAGGGAACAACTTCGTGAAGCGCCGGCCGGGGCGGCCGCGCAAGTACCCGCTGCAGGCCGTGGTGTCCATGCAGGCCTTCCAGGCGGCCAGGCTGGTCAGCCAGGAGCTGGAGAGCAGGGAGCAGAGCAGCAGCCCCCTGCACCTGGGGCCGGACACCATCACGGACGTCATCGAAGCCGTGGTGCAGAGCGTGAACCTGAACCCCGAGCACCGCAAAGGCTGGAAGAGGAAGAGGTGGCTGCCGGAGGAACAGGCCAGGAAGAGGCACAAGTCTTTGCCTGAAGATGAGCAGGAGAGCAATAAGAGGTGATTCCCGTACAGTTTTGTGCCTCACTTGGTTTTTGAACGTTTCGGTTCATTGAGGGAATCTTCTGCTTGGTTTTATGGAGGAGTTCAGTTTAGAGGGAACCAACATGAACATGTCAGCCCTAAGTGTGTTCAGGGCCTTCCTCAGGTACTGAACACAGCCCAGAAACGGGGTGGGATCTCAGGTGATCTAAAACTGTTGGTTCTGTGCTTGTTGTTTTGGTGAAGGATACGTTTAATGAGTGGTACCAGGGTTACTGATGAGGTGCCACAAATTGTTCCTTCATCCTGTGTGGAACAAGGAACCCTGAAGGGTTGTGTGTGCCTTGGGGTCTGCTCACATAGATCACAAACAAATACAGGCAGCACAGGAGGTGAAGGGAGATCAATCGATGTACAGCAGATAGAGTAAAGGTAAAGCAGCAAGGAGGAGTTATGGGGTAAAGGACCACACCAAAAATCTCTCTCTGATCTCATCTCCTCATGCTTGTCCCCAAAGTCATCAGTAAACAGATCAAACTCCGTCAGGAGTTCTCCTTTCCAGAAGTGAGGGTGCTGCTGGCACCGCGTGTTCAGGGGCTGCTCTGGGGCTCTCCTGAAGGCTGAGGAAAGGGTTACCACGTGCTGGTTTTACAGTGCAAAAGCAGAGAGCAAGAGCTGCCTTTTGAATTACTCAGCTGAGGCTCCAAGGGATAAACATCAGCAGTACAAACAACATTCTTTTTGTAATAATAATATCACTAAAAAAATCATACTTTTCTTATGATTAAGCTTAACTCTCCCTTGATCATGATCATTGCATTTTTTTAAAGTAGTTGAGACACCCAAAAATTCAGAAACGTGGACCTTTTCTGCTGACCAGATTAGAGAGAGGAATAATGAAATACTGTGAGATGATCTTAATGGGAAGGTGATTTTTTTACCTCCGCTTTTTTCTTCCAGTTTCTCTGAAACAGCAGCTGAACCTCCCAGTCCACATGAGGCCCTTGGGAAACCGCCTGAATCTGAAACCCCTGAGCAGCCTTTGCCTCCTCTAACCCAGCGTGAGAAGAAAGCCCCTCGACCCCCAAAGAAGAAGTACCAGAAGGCTGGGCTCTACTCTGATGTGTACAAAACAACAGAGTAAGTAAAGCAGAGCAAAACTGCTCTCTGATGGTCCGGTGGGAGCTCTCCTTTCACCTAGAACCATAAAGAGCTGCCACTAATGAGTAGCTGAAATAAAACCATCGACTTAATTGAAGCTTGTGGAAAATTACATGCGTGATAATTGTCAGAATCTGACCCAGTGAGGATGTAAAATGTAACCCCAGTCAGAAAGCAGCCTCGAGCAGTCTCAAAGTGTTTCTGATTATCAGCTCTGAAGAAGGTAAGGGATTTATTCAGGAGTCTTAATGGTCCTGGCAATGCAGCTGCTGGGAGAGCTGGATGTGTGCAGGTTCTGAGCAGGAGCTGAGCACAGTGGCTGCAGAGAAGGGGTCACTAGGTTGCTGTTTTCATTGGCTGAATGGTGACAACTGGTCATCTTCTGTGTGAAAGAATTTCAGATATGCACCCAGTTCATTTCACAGTTCAGTGAAGTTCATCTCTGTTTTCTCTGAGATGTTTAGGGTAAAACAATCTGGCGTTTCTTTATTTTTCCCACTGCTTGGTTTGCAGCCTGGTGTTCCACTAGAATGTGGACACCTCCTTCTTCCCCTTCCCTTTGTAGTCACACACGTTTTCTAATGCCATCTGAACAAGTGATTTGAAGTCAGGAATTTGTGCTTCTGTTCCAAGGTGATCTGACAGATTGGAAAGAGAGAAAATTTGGCGCCTTCTCACTGTGTCATAAACCACAGTAAAATGTTACAGAGACCACTGGGAAGCTGCCAGTGCAGTTTATCAGCTGCTCCTGCTGTAATCTCTCTCCATATTAGAGTGAAGGAATCAGTGAAAGGGTCAAGCCTCTCAGGAAGAAACAAAGATCTCGGTCTGACCAAAGTGAGGCCGTTTGTGTTTTATCTGTTTTAAAGAGATGTGCTAAAACCTTTCCCCTTGGATGGTCTGTCACTGCTGTACACAGCATGCAACCTTCAAATCTCACAACTCCCTCTCTTGCCTTGGGAGAGGAGCTGAGAGAGTCTTCTCCTTTTCTTAAGTGTAAAACATTTAGAACTTTGAGTGTTTCTAAGTTGGAAGGGACCCACAAGGATCATGGAGTCCAACTCCTGGCCCTGCACAGCCCCACCAATCCCACCCTGTGCCTGGGAGTGGTGTCCAAAGGCTCCTGGAGCTCTGGCAGCCTTGGAGCCATGACCATGCCCTGGGGAGCCTGGGCAGTGCCCAGCACCCTCTGGGGGAAGAACCTTTCCCTGATACCCAACCTAAACCTCCCTGACACAGCTGCAGCCAGTCCCTGGGTCCTGTCCCTGCTCTCACAGAGCAGAGATCAGAGCTGCCCCTCCTATGCTGCTCAGGAGGAAGTTGCAAACCACGTAAAGAGGGTTGGTTTGTCTTCCCTTTGCCTGTTGCTCCACATGCTGAGCTCTTCCCTGCTCTGATACTGGGGTCTGGGATGAGCTGCTCAAGGACACTGAGGAACTTCACCCTTCCAAGGAAGCAAATGCTGCCTGCACCACGTGAGGCAGCAAAAAATGCAGCAGTGCAAACTGGCTCTGCACTGTTTGCACTGCTACTGAAGCAGGGCATGGACCTGCATAGCTGGGCAAGGACACAGCTGTGGCCATCTCCACTTAGGACTCTTTTGCAGCCTGAAGGGCTGATCCCACCGTTCCTTCCTGCTGGCACTGGGTTGCTTCTTCACCAAGGTGGTTCAGCAGACTAAATCCACAGAGCAGTCACTTCTTGGTTATTATTTTTCTGGTTTGATGTACTGCTCCCATTCTCCTGCATGGTCAGACATACAGTTGGATATTTGGAAACAGCATAAGAGGAGAGCAGAAGTTCATGTTGTTATCCCATTACTTACATAACTTCCTGCTGTAGGAGTTTGAAAACCTGATCTGAGTGGAGAAGGAAAAGGCAGCTCTGTGATCGTGGGGCACCCTCTAGTGCTGTCACAGTGAGTGCTGGTCCCTGTCCCCTTCCCCACAGTCCCTGTGTCCCATTCGTGGGTTGTACTCACTGGTTTTCTGCAGTTGTTTGCAGTGTTCACTGCAGACACTTTGCCTCAAACACCGTTTTCCTACTCTCTTCCATCCTTCCTAAATAATTCCTGAGTGTCACGAGGCCGTGTGCAGCAGTGAGGTTTGTACAATCATGGCCTCTCCCTGCATCAGTCACATCCAGCTGCTCAGCAGCAGCACAGGAAAGGTTTGGCCTGGCCTGGCCGGTGTTGGTGGACTGTTAAAAGCGATTTCAAGAGTTGATTTTAACAAGGTGTTCTAAAACCGCCTCATTTCTCTGCAGCCACGTGCAATTTGCCTCAGCAGGAGTTCACTGCAGCTGCCCTCAGTCTGGAGACCTTGTTAAAATACAGCAAAGAAAGCTCACATTTTGATACCTTGCAGATGCATAAAAGGAATGGTTCCTGAGCCAGTCTCAGTTCTACCTCATTTCCAGCTGTAGTTTTGTAGGCAGCATGGCTGTAACCTCCATGGGAGTGTTCCCAATCCTCGGCTCCCACTGGGAGTTACATGGACCTGGAGAGAGGTTCAGTGTGTGCTTGCACAAGGTTGCAGCTTTGAAAACGAGGGAAGATCTTGTGCAGGAGTTGTTCTCTGTATCCAGCAGTGGCTTTCCTAGAGGAGTGAACTGCAAAATCCAGTTCACAAAAAAAAAAAAATTAATAATTAGTAGATTAGCAGTTAATTAAAATGTAGAGTGTTTAGAGAAATACATAATTTTGATATTTGGGCAGGACAGAATTGCAGTTCAGCAGGTGCCTGATGTTGGCACGAGCTGCTGTTGCACCAGAAGAATCAGCTGTGCTTTCTCCTCACCTCTGTGGCATATTCCCGTTGCTGTGCTGTCCCTTCCTGTGTCCCATCCTGATGTCCAGGTGGGATAATGCTTGGCTGGAATCCAGCCTTCCACTGGAGCCTTCCTGGAGCAGTTGGCCCTGCAGTCAGACCAATGGTCAGACCAGCATCAAAGCCGGCTTATCCCCACTTAAAATGTTCCTCAGACTGTGGTCTGAGGGAAAATGGGGCTGCACACTTCAGAAATGGAATTCCACAGAGAAATAATCCCAGCCAACATGGTAAGAGTGTAGGGATGCTGGAAGCTAGAGAGGGGGAACAGAAATGGAACAGAAAACCAGGAAGGACAGGGATGGAGAGGAGTGAAGGTACGGGGAAAGCAGCTGCGGTTCTGCTCTTTGTTCCCTTGGTTTGCCTGAGACTTCAGGCTGACATTTGGAGACTAAACCTGGTCTTCAGCCCCTGCAGAGTGGTACAAAATGTTCTCATCTTCTACAAAACTGTCCTTTGGCCATTGCCCTGTTACTGGGAGCCTGCACAGAGAGGCCAGTTTGGTTCTGTTGGTGGGGAGTGCACCAAAATGGGTGTTGTAAATTTGTCCCTGCAGAAATGGAACCAAACAGCTTTAGGCAGTGCATTACAGAGCGGGAAGCGTTTCTTACAGAATCAGAGAGTCTTTAAGGTTGGAAGAAACCTCCAAGATGATCAAGTCCAACCTTTTGTGTAGCCAGGCTCATGTTTCAGTCCATCAGATGCTCAGGAATGTCTTCCCCCAGTGTCCTGTTGCAGGTGCCCCCCTGGGCTGCTGGAAGTTGTCATTTCCCTGATTATTGGCGAGGTCTCACCCGGGTCTAACTGGCTTGCTTGGAGTCACAGAACCATGGACTGGTTTGGGTTGGAAGGGACCTTAAAGCTCATCTTGTTCCACCTTCTGCCACAGGCAGGGACACCTTCCACTGTCCCAGGTTGCTCCAAACTCCATCCAACCTGGCCTTGGACGTTTCCAGGGATCCAGGGGCAGCCACAGCTTCTCTGGGCACCCTGTGCCAGGGTCTCCCCACCCTCACAGGGAAGAAC
Organism: Machaerirhynchus nigripectus; assembly: GCA_013397975.1. Taxonomy (NCBI): domain Eukaryota; kingdom Metazoa; phylum Chordata; class Aves; order Passeriformes; family Dicruridae; genus Machaerirhynchus; species Machaerirhynchus nigripectus. The sequence continues at coordinate 57,773 of VZRQ01010377.1, forward strand.
TTCTTCCTAATTATTTTCAGTTGTCGATATCCGTATCTCAAAATTAGTTTTTAACTTGCATTTTCCCTTCACTAGTTAAACAGTAATACCACGTTTTTATTGAGTCATCTTTCTGTTATTTGTCCAGTTATTAAAACAGATACCTTTAAAAACTTCAGTAAACTTCAGTAGGCTGCAATATCACTTAATCTTTGGTGTATTTAACATTTAGAAGTCTCCTTTGAATGTTGCAGGACTGCAGTTCTAAATATAACCACATCAGATTCTATTTTCCAAGGTTTGTTGTTGGCCAGAAGGAGATGTTTATAAACACCAGATTACAGAGCTGTCACCTGCCTGACCCATACACCCATTCTGATTTCATACTCCTGATTTTCCTTCTGAAAAAGGGTATCTCATTGCTTTTTGAACTCTGATTCCTGTTCTTTTCCTGCCTTTCCTGATGAGCAGCCTTCCAAAGGGCAGCACATGAATATTTGCTCCTAGGGAAGCGGGAGAGCAGGGCTGGATACGTGTCACGTGTCCAGTTCCTCAGCAAAAACCACCAGATACGATCTGTCAGTCGTCTTTTATTTGTGTAGTTTCAGTTATTGCTTTTCTGTCACATGCTGGGCATTTCAAGTGGATGGTGTCCCACTGGGTGTTGCCTTAACAGGATTTATGGAGAAGGATTCCGCTGTGGAAGGGCTGGGATCGGAGTGTTTGACAGTCAGCCTGGAGAGCAGTTCTTTGGCCATTTCTGTTGTTATTCTCCAGCCTGATGCTCCAGACACTCATGCCTTCACTAAAACCAAAAATGGGTTTCTTGCAAGCGACAGATGTTCCCCGTTGTGATGTTTTGGTTCTGTGCCTGTCCTCCACAGCCCCAAGAGCCGCCTGATCCAGCTGAAGAAGGAGAAGCTGGAGTACACCCCGGGGGAGCACGAGCACGGGCTGTTCCCAGCCCCTATCCACGTCGGTGGGTACCTCACCTTTTATTTTTAACCCCAGTTAATACCCGGGGTTTTAATTGTTGGGGAACAAGTGTGGCACTGGGGGTCCTGCACAGCTTCTGCCTCTCTCTGGTTTTTATCCCTTGCCGGGTCACCCGTGGCTTTTGGCACGTGAACTTTGCCAGCTCATCCCTCCGTGTTCCCCAGTTTGACTCAAGAGGCTTTTTTTAGCTTAGAACATGAACTTTGTTCTTGATTTTTTTGTCTGGCAGAAAGTACCATTCTGGTTGAAAACCTGCTTTAACTGTGATAGTCCTTGGATGAAATGCAGAGCAATAGTCTCCACCTCAAAGGAAAATCACAGCAGAATAGCCCCAGACAATTATGACCATTTGTTAAATCCCAAAAGCTGAGCATGGAGTGCTAAATTCCCCCATGACCCCACGCACTTAATGGTGCCTGTCTTTAAACAGGGATTAAAGGGAGGAAGAGTTAAAAGCTTTGCTGTTATCTTTGTTTTTACTTTATCCCCATTTTTAGGTCTCAAGTAGGAAAAAGATGGGATTTAGGGTTTCAGAGAATCACAGAATCATGGAATGGTGTGGGTGGGAAGGGACCTTACAGGTCATCTTGTTCCACCCTGTTCCATGGGCAGGGCTGCCTTCCTTAGCCCAGGCTGCTCCAAACCCTGGAACTTGACCACTTGCAGGGAAGTGCCTGTGGGAAGAAGCCATAACCTGAGTCTGTCCCAGGCCCTCAGAGGTGATGGAGCTCAGGATGCTGCTCCCAGGGCCTGGCCTGGGGGGATGCTCCAGAGCTCCCACTGTTTGCAGCTCACATCATTTCCCAGGATAAGCCAAGGCTGAGTAATTTCCTGATTCTCAGGTAATTGTTTCAGCTTTTGAAGTGCTGTGATTTCTGGCTGCAAGTCCTGTCACGCCGAGCGGGTTTGGGGAATTCTGCGTTGTTCAGCAGGAATCTTTGTCCCACCAAGCACAGCTGTCACTGGTTTGTCTCCTGTGACTGAACTGTTTGGCTCCCTGCACAACTGCACAGCAAGGGCAGGACAGCAGGGCAGATCTGTGTGAATCAGGAGCCACAGAACAGGTTTCAGAGCTGAAGGTGACGATTTAAATTCTCCAAAAACTGCCCTCGCTCAGCTCCTTTTTGAATAGGGGTCATAAAATCGGGTTCACCAGGTTCCCCACCCACACTGCTGGTCCTGCCCTGCGGCTGCTCCCGTTGCTCCAGGCGTGCCTGGGGATGGTTTAACCCCGGAGCAGTGACCAGGACTGGGATTCTGCCAGGGGACTGCACTGCTGCCCACTTGAGGAGGGCTGGGGGGACCTTCCCTGCACTGCAGGCCCGGTGCCAGGGCACCTGAAAGAGCCTTTTGTTTGGCCTGCTGAGGTCATAGAAGTGAAAGCAAATTCCCGGCAGATTTAGCTCTTTCCTGGAACCTGCTAGGGATGAATAAGGCATTGAAAATGGAAAGTAATTTAGGGGTAAGTTGTAAGGAAAACATTACCATTTTTATTTTCCAGTGTCGAGGGTATGCGTGTGAATTTATATGAAGCCACAGAGCACTGCTGGAGGAATATAAAGGCACTTGTTAACAGTTAGAAAAGCTGGGGGGGGAAAAAAAATCAGGCCTGGGCCTGACACCTCATCCTGGGCACTCTGCTCCCTGCAGTTTTGTGACACAGGATTCCAGCAAAATGATCAGAGAATGTTGAATCTTGGCTGGAACTAACCAGTGTCAGCCCTCGGGTCTGGTGTGAGTGATGTAATGGGTCTGTGTCCTTTAGGGGTGACAGTGAATGTTAGAATAGAGCCAAAATCTGCAGTGAAAGCAGGAACTCCTGTCTAAAACGAGTTCCAGTTATTGCTGAAAATACAGATCCCCTTGAAGCCTTTCCAAAAAATCTAGGAATGCGTTTGCCAAGTCTGAATTCATTCTTAAATCTCTTCTGGTAAAGGTCACGGGAACAGGCTGGGAGACTATTTTCAAAACTGATTTGATTTCTTTGAGTACAATATTGGGATTTACCAGCCTGCATGGGCAGTGCAGGTCCTGTCCTGGCTGTTGAAGTGTTGGATTGTGCACAGGAAAACGCAGGAGAACGTGTCAGCTTCGAGGTTTCTCACAGAGAACACACAGGGCTGTGGTCAGTTCTGTCAGGTGTTCTGGTCAGTTGTATCAGGTGTCGTGGTCAGTCCTGTCAGGTGCTGTGTGCGGCCATTTCAGGTGCTGTGGTCAGTTGTTTCAGGTGCTGTGGTCAGTCATGTCAGATGTTGGCTGTTGTCCCTCCACAGGGCAGCGGTCAGTTGATTCAGGTGGTGTGGTCAGTTGTGTCAGGGGTCATGGTCAGTTCTGTCAGGTGCTGTAGTCAGTGCTGTCAGGTGTTATGGTCAGTCCTGTCAGATGTGGTCATTTGTGTCAGGTGCTGTGGTCAGTCCTGCCAGGGATTGGCTGTGGTACCCTCGCAGGGTTGTGGTCAGTGCTGCCAGGTGCTGTGGTCAGTCCTACCAGGGCTTGGCAGTGGTCAGTCCTGCCAGGGGTTGGCTGTGGTCAGTGCTGCCAGGTGCTGTGGTCAGTGCTACCAGGTGCTGTGGTCAGGCCAGGTGCTGTGGTCAGTTGTTTCAGGTGCTGTGGTCAGTGCTGCCCGGGGTTGGCTGTGGTCAGTGCTGCCAGGGATTGGCTGTGGTACCCTCGCAGGGTTGTGGTCAGTGCTGCCAGGTGCTGTGGTCAGTTGTTTCAGGTGCTGTGGTCAGTCCAGGTGCTGTGGTCAGTGCTGCCAGGGCTTGGCTGTGGTGGGGTCTGTCCCAGCTCCTTCCAGCCACCCCTCGCTGTCCAGGGAGGCCGCTCCTGAGCGGGACAGCAGCGCAGGACCCGGCCGCAGCGTCCTGGGGGCTCCTCCCTGGGCCTGCCCCGACATCCAGAAGGTTCCGGGAGGGCTCTGCCCCTCTCCCCTCTGCCCTCCAGCCCTGCTGGGCCCTGCCACAGCCCCCACCTCTCGGGACAGCTGGGAGCGTGTGCCACTCACAAACCCTTTTGTTCCAGGGAAGTACCTCAGACAAAAGAGAATCGACTTCCAGCTGCCTTACGACATCCTCTGGCAGTGGAAACACAACCAGGTAGGAGATAAGAAGCCAAGATTGGGATCAGAAGGAAACGGCAGCACTCGGGAGAGCCGTGTTTGCACATCCCGGCCGGGGGGGGATTTCTTGTTGCTGCCGCGGTGTGAGGGGAGAAGGGATTTGCATATGTATTTAATGCAGAAAATTCCCGTTATTCCATCTGCAGAATAGCAACCCTGTGAGTTTCTGCTCTGACAGAAGTCTTTAAATTGGCTGCAGGCTTTTATTTTGGCAGCGCTGCTCTGCGCGGGGAGCTGGTTTCAGACACGCCTCGGGAGAATTCGGATGTACTGCCAGCAGCGCTGAGAAATTTCAGGCCTTATTTTTCTTGGATCAATCCCAGCAGAGTGGAATTTATTTTTCACTCGCAAGCTGAAATTTTCGTACCGAGGAAAGAAGAGAAACTGTTTAACAGTCTCGTTCTTTTTAAAGAGCTTTAAATACGTGCAAGCTTAAAAATAGGAATTTTTATTTTTTTTTTCCCCCCCTGAGATGTTTCCACCGAGTGATTTACCACAGGATTTAAGGCTGGTGGGAGAATCCATCCTCAGCTCTGTGGTGAGAAAGTGTAACTTGAGCATGTAAATGAGCAGGACACATTCCCAGGTGCTGTGGCTCCAGCTGCACTCCAACACCCCTGGAATCTGATCCTCAAGTCAGGAGCATCGGGGACATTTCAGCCGAGGACACTTTCTTGCCATGTATTGATGATGGCCTGTCTCATCTATTCAGTGTTTTATAAGGAATAAATACGTGGAATCTGTTTCCTTGACATTTTCCAGCTCTCCCTGGAATATTGGAGGCCCTTGCAGAGGAATTTCTCTGTAAAGGGGTGAGGAGATGTCTGGGTTGTGCCTTTGGGCCACAGAGGTCACTGAGGGAAGGCTCTTAGTGCAGGAAATGTGTGTGAAATAGCCAATAATTGGAAATTATTCCTTAAAGCTTGTTTGAAAGGCTGGAATATATATGAAATTATGAATTGTGATGTAAGCTCCCCTTTCCCCTCCCATCATCTCCATCTGCAGAGGAAGCTCCTCTGCAGAGAGGATGAATCTGCATTTCTCGTGGCTCCCACCTGTACTCACAGTTCTCATAGAATCCCAGAATCCTTTAGACTGGAAAAAAACCCTTTATGATCATTGAGTCACTTTGATAGATCAGCACCTTGATTTTTTTGTTTTCACTCTTTTAAGCATTGGCACATGGTGATTCCACCAAAGATGGTTTCTCCAAAGTAGGTATAAATAATTCCTCTTCTTCTTAGCCCTGTTCAGAGGAGCCTGTCCTCGGGACAGCTGTTTCCCACATTGCTCTGGGCAGGCAGAATAAATAATGTGGTGAACAAACTGCTCCACTGTCTCACCAAGCCCAAATTCCACTTATTCAAATAGGTCCTCCTTGTGACCTATTTGTTAATGCAGTCTGAGCCTAGGGAAGAGAACACAGATTTCTAGTAATGATTACAGAGCAGTTCCCTATGTGCAGAACATAATTTCCCTGATCCTTTTGAATAACAGATGCACTTATGCAATGTATTAACATTTTCTTTCTCTTCCTTTTAGCTGTATAAAAAGCCAGATGTCCCACTTTATAAAAAAATCCGTTCCAGTAAGTAGAATCTTATTACTAAAATATGGTAACTGTGCAATTTTCATGTGACACCTTCCTTTCTGTCCTACCAAAGACACTTCCACCTGCTTTTTTTTTTTTTCTTTATCTAATTGGAATGAAAATACTGCAGATAAACAGTTCTGGTTTTTTACCTGAAAAGAATTCTTTTCCCTGTTTGGGTTTGTTTTTCCCTTTTTTTTTTTTTCCCTTCTCCAGATGTCTATGTGGATGTCAAACCTCTCTCTGGCTACGAGGCCACCACCTGCAATTGTAAGAAACCAGAGGATGACAGTGGGAAGGGCTGTGTGGAGGATTGTCTGAACAGGTTAGCAATGGGTTATTTCACATCAGCTCATCGTCTGCTGGGAAAAGAGTTGTGCTGGATGCACCCCAGCAGCAAAGGCATTGTCACAGGGAGGGAAATTCCCAATCCGACCCTCTGGAGATGCTTTGGGGTCCCGGTGTCACCCCCAGACTGTCACTGCTGGGACTGAGGCCCCTTCAGAGTGACCCAGCAGGGCCCTGCTGGACCCTCCCACACTCCCAGCTGGTCCCAGTTCCCTCCCAGCCCAGCCCCAGGCTCTGGGTCCTTCCAGCCCTTGGGTGGGGNATATTCTGTATACCATTTATGTGATGATTTACATGTCTGTATTTTGATTTTATATGTTGATTTATGATTGATTTTTATATGATTATATATTTTATATATGTGTTGATTTACATACAGATTTCTAGATTTATTTCATATATTGATTTCTGAATGATTTTTGTATTATATATTTTATATATGTATTAATTTATATATTGATCTCTAGATTGATTTCATATATTGATTTATTAATGNATTCCCCCCTCCCCAGGCACAGCCCCCAGCTCCGCCCGAGCTCCCTGCACCTGCTGCTTCCTCAGCACTGCCCGGCCCCTTTTCCAGGGGAAGATCCCATTAAAATCTCCGTGTTGCCCTTGGAACAGCAGTGAGGGCCAGGCAGGGAATCGCTGCGTGAATTACACCTTGAAAACAAAGAGCATTTTAGTTGTTGAATAGCTTCT
>VZRQ01010377.1:64986-84593 GCA_013397975.1 Machaerirhynchus nigripectus
GTGATCTCTATATTTATTTCATTATTGATTTATGAATTATTTTTATATTATATATTTATATATGTGTTGATTTATATAGTGAGCTCTAGATTTATTTCATTATAGATTTATGAATTATTTTTATATTATATATTTATATATGTGTCGATTTATGTATTGATTTCTCTCTTGATTTCACATATTGGTTTGTGAGTGATATTCCCTGTATGACAGATCCCAAAGTATGCCCTTCACCTTCTCCGTTGTCTGTTCCAGGATGATCTTTGCAGAGTGCTCCCCCAACACCTGCCCCTGCGGGGAGCAGTGCTGCAACCAGCGGATCCAGAGGCACGAGTGGGTGCAGTGCCTGGAGAGGTTCCGGGCCGAGGAGAAAGGATGGGGTATCCGTACCAAAGAGCCCCTGAAAGCAGGACAGTTTATCATTGAATATCTGGGAGAAGTTGTTAGTGAGCAAGAATTCAGGTAGAAATATTTATTTGCTGCTTTAGCATGGAAGGCTCATAAATGACTTTTAGCATCTGTGGTGGTGGTTGGGGTATCCTCAGGCAGGAGCAAAGGGGAGGGTGAGGGGGGAAAGGAGGGCTTAGAATTCTGGATTTTTTGATTAATCAAGTTTTTCTCAGTCCAGTGGAGAGGGGTGATGAATGTTTGAAATGTATCACCTGCCTCATCTGCCTTGTAAATGCAAAATGCCACAAGTGACTGAATCTGAAATGAGGTCTCTGCAGGATTTGGATTGCACCAGGTAGAACCGAGGGGCAGAGTGGGGCTGGAAGGGGCTTCTGCAGAAAGATGTGAAGGAAAAAAGAACAAGTGGAAGCACTGATAACCACTGAAAGAAATTGTCTTGTTAACTCCGTGGCATCGTGGGATATGTGAGGTTGGAGGGACTTGCTGCTCTCAGAGCTCCACCAGAAGGCAGCTGCATTCTCCTCATACAGAGATAACTACTAACACTGACTCCTGTCCCTGTGCTCTTGGGATCCGTGGATGTGATTCCAGGACCTGCCCCGTCCCCAGGAGGAAGCTGGTTGTTGTACACGAGCGTACACAGGCACCCCGAGGAACGTGTACTTGCATTTTCTCTTCCATACGCAGGTTACCAACATGAAATGTGTACAAATAATCTGCAGAACCCAAAAGGGAGCATTCCAGAAGAGCAAATTTCTAAATTCTAACCCAAGCTCTGTCAGTGGCCTTGACTTATAAAAATAGGTACAACAATGGCTTTCCTCCATCTCTAGGTGTACGGTTCTATAACATATAAAACATTAGCATTGCTTTTTTCTTCAAAACCCTCTCTGGGATGTGCTCCCGCCGTGTCACTCCCCGTGTGCTGGGCGGGGACAAGCAGAATCCCAGGACACTGCCTGTGTTGCTCCACAGGAACCGCATGATTGAGCAGTACCACAACCACAGTGACCACTACTGCCTGAACCTGGACAGCGGCATGGTCATCGACAGCTACCGCATGGGCAACGAGGCTCGCTTCATCAACCACAGCTGCAACCCCAACTGCGAGATGCAGAAATGGTGAGGAGAAGGGATTCTGCTCCCAGCTGGCAGAGAGAGAGAGGGGAATAGCCAGTTCATCTGAGGAAGTCAGATCTAAAAATAGGGAGGGGACTGGAGCTGTAAATAATCCTTACACGGTGCTCACATTGCTCAAGAGGAGCTGTGTAGTGCTGGGGGCTTTGGAGACGGGATCCAAGTTTGCTGGCAGATCCAGCACTGCTGGTTTCACTGGGCTGTTTCCCTCCCAGCACTGCTGGTTTTCACACTCTTAACCTGCTGCAAAGTCTGAAGCCTAGGTAATGCTCTAAAATCATCTCTTTGTATATTTGTAATTTCTTTTTGGCAGTTCAGATATTTTTTTTAAGCAGGGAAAGAGGGAAATAGTCGGATTCCAGCACACCCTGTGTCATACCAGCACTCTGAGAGACCCAGAGCAGGAGGGATTTGTAGTGAATGATTTGCAGAGGAATAGCAGATGGTGGAACAGGAGTCACTGTGGGGACAGTACATCAGAGTAGCTCGTGGTTCTCAGATAATTCTAGATCTACGCAATAGTAAAGTTTTCAATTTGAAAATCCAACACAAAATGAAAGAGTTGAAGAGGCAGAGGGGGAGGGTTCTGCCCCTCTGCCCTGCTCAGGTGTGACCCCACCCACAGAGGTGCCTCCAGTCTGGGCTCCCAGCACAGGAAAGGTGTGGAGCTGTTGGAGAGGGTCTGGAGGAGGCACCAAGTTAATCAGAGGGATGGAGCAGCTCTGCTGTGAGGAAAGGCTGAGAGAATTGGGATTGTTCAGCCTGGAGAAGAGCTCCAGGTGACCTAATTGTGTCCTTCCAGTACCTGAAGGAGCTGTAGGGAAGATGAAGAGAGACGATTTGCAAGGGCCTGGAGTGACAGCACAAGGGGGCATGGCTTCCCACTGCCAGAGGGCAGGGTTAGGTGGGATACTGGGGATAAATTCCTCCCTGGGAGGGTGGAGAGGCCCTGGCACAGGGTGCCCAGGGAAGCTGTGGCTGCCCCTGGATCCCTGGAAGTGTCCAAGGCCAGGTTGGACACTGGGGCTTGGAGCAGCCTGGGAGAGTGGAAGGTGTCCCTGCCCATGGGCAGGGTGGGATGAGATGAGCTTTAGGGTCCCTCCCAACCCAAAGCAGTGTGATTTTGAGATGAGCTGTGATGTTCAGTGTATGGAGGACCTGAGTGTTGCAGGGGATGAGGTGATCTGTCACAACAGCCAGGACAGTTTGTAGCTCCTCTGTCTGAAGCACGACTTCCTACTCTTTGTAAATGTGGTGCTCCCTTTTCAGCCCTCCAAGTTTATTGTAAGAGATAAATAGAAGAACTGCACAAGTGGAGAACGAGCACGACCCAGGGCACAGCAGAAGCGTTGCTGCATGTCTCTAACACTTCTACTCTGCTCACAAAGAGGGTTTTATGTTTAATTTTTGGGGTATTTGATTGTATTTCCCCCGCAGGTCTGTGAATGGTGTGTATCGGATCGGGCTGTATGCACTCAAGGACATGCCTGCTGGGACTGAACTCACCTATGACTACAACTTCCACTCATTCAATGTTGAAAAACAGGTAAAAAACCCCTCCGTGAGACCTTGAAAATTTTCACCAAGGACTAACAGTTCTGTAAAGTGTAAAAATTACACAAAACCTGTCGTGTTGTATTAGACAGAAAACGCTCTCTTTAATATTGAGAGAGAATCTAAATGTTTGGGGTTTATTGAACTTACTTTTTTTTTCCTCAAAGCAACTCTGCAAATGTGGCTTTGACAAATGCAGAGGAATAATTGGGGGTAAAAGTCAACGCATGAATGGACTCTCGAGCAAAAGCAACCAGCCTGTGAGCACCCACAGAAGACCTGGGCGGTCGAAAGAGAAGAGGAAGTCAAAGCACAAACTAAAGAAGAGAGTAAGTAGGAAAGGCAGAGTTTGGGGGGTGAGGTTGATGGGAAATCAGTCTGTGCCATCACACCGAAACCTGGTGTTTCTGTGAATTTTAAACTTGAAACAGAAACCCAAACTTTGAACAGAAAGGCAGTAGAGTAATGCTGCAGGTCCTGTCCCAGGGGCTGCTTTGGCTGCTTTGCTGAGTTCTTGGCACAGTTTTTCCTGTCTATCAGAACAATCTGTTTTCCAGAGGGGCCACATCCCTGAGGAACCCAGCGAAAGTGTGAACGCCCCGACCAGGCTGACGCCTCAGCTGCAGATGAAGCCCATGTCTAACAGGGAAAGGTGAGGGATGATTTCAGGGGGGTTTGCCTCAGAAATGGAGGGCTGTGCAAATGTTGACGTGTTCTTCTGTAAGATGGGGCATCCTGAAATTTCTGAGGATGCAGCTTTTAGTTCTCCTTCACCAGCCAGGCTGGAGTTCCCCCCCACTGAGGAGAGAAGGCACAGGGTATACTCTCAACATCCAGCTTTTTCCCCACGTTAAAGAACTAAATTTCCCAGTAAAAAGCCGTTCTTGAATACCTTCCTGATCCCTGCAGGAACTTTGTGCTGAAACACCACGTGTTTTTGGTACGGAACTGGGAGAAGATCCGACAGAAGCAGGAGGAGGTGAAGCACGTCAGTGACAGCATGCACAGCTCGTCGCTGTACACGCGCTGGAACGGGATCTGCCGGGACGACGGCAACATCAAATCAGGTGGGGCCACTCGGCCTCCTCGGGTGCTGCTCGGTGACACAGAGGGTTAAACTCTGTGTAAAACCAGTTCCTACGAGGTCACTACGCCTTTTGTAAGACATGCAAGGGTAAAAGCTCCCAGGGGTCACTCGAGTCCCGGGAGAAGTGGTCGCTTGTGGGGTTTGATCGAGAGCGGTTTGTCAGAGGAGGAGGAGGAGGAGGAGGATGGGATTTAACATCGTGGCACTCAGTGCCGTGGTCTGGTTTGCAAGGTGGTGATCAGTCACAGCCTGCACTCTGTGATCTTGGAGGTCTTTTCCAACCCCAGTGATTCTAGGGTATTATTCTGTGGTGTTAGGGAGAAATTCCTCCCTGTGAGGGTGGTGAGGCCCTGGCACAGGGTGCCCAGAGAAGCTGGGGCTGCCCCTGGATCCCTGGAAGTGTCCAAGGTCAGGTTGGACAGGGCTGGTAGCACCCTGGGATAGTGGAAGGTGTCCTTGCCCATGGTAGGGGTTGGGACTGGATGAGCTTTAAGGTCCCTTCCAACCCAAACCAGTCTGTAATTCCGTAATTTTCCATGGTTGGACCCTGCTGGAGAAGAGCTTTTTCTGCTGACTGTATCCCTAAACCAGGAACAGTTGTGAAAATTGTCATTTATCCTCATGGTTTCACAGCTTTCAGGCCTTTAGAGAACGAAGGTTTTTGGCGTGCAGTCACTCGTGGGAATGGGGCAAAATATGACTATCAGGGAAAAATTACTGCTCCTATTCCAAAACCAACCCTGTTGGTGGGAGCATCATCCTCACAGCCTGGCAGGATTTGGCCCTCAGTGTCAGGTACAGGAGAAGCTGGGCAGTGAGTATTTGGGGTGAATTCAAAGAGGTGTTTTATTTGCTCCAGCAAGATAAAATATTCCAATAAGGTGGGATATAAATAGAAATATTCCATTAAATAAATATAAATATTCCATTTAGGTGGGAACTGACCTGGGAGTAGGGAACTGAAGCCTTGGACTGTTCCAGTAGCTTAGGAAACACCTCCATTTAATCATTGGTGGTGGAGCTGCTACACCAAAGACGCTGTAATTCGACCTCTTAACGAATTTCTTGTTTAGAAAGGAGTTTGTTGTTGGGAGGTAATTCTCTCTTGCCCTCTCCCAGATGTGTTCATGACCCAGTTCTCAGCCCTGCAGACGTCGCGCTCGGTGCGGACGCGGCGCTTGGCCGCGGCCGAGGAGAACCTCGAGGTGGCTCGTGCCGCCCGCCTGGCCCAGATCTTCAAGGAGATATGTGACAGCATCATATCCTACAAAGGTGAAGGTGATTCTCTTTAAAAAAATCTCCGTGGGCACGATTTTCAGCCTCTGGGAATGGATTCTCTGAATAGGAAACGCTAGAGAAAGATGGGATGTTAAATAACTCCTGTTTTTTTCATTTCTTCCCTTACCAATAATCACTTTGTTTAGCCTCAACCCACTGCTTTACCACCAGAATCTGCAGATGTTGCTGTCCTTTGAAACTGTTTCAAAATTCCAGAAAAAAGTCAGAAACTTGTGCTACCTGTACTCCAGTTACAGGCACCAACATCCAGAAATGCAGAAGCATTTCGATTCCCCATGGCTCAGAAAACAGAAAAGCCTTTTTTTAACCCAGATTGAATGTTGTTAGTTACTTTCCTGTGGAAGTTTTACTCCAGTGGTGTCACTAAGCTCTGTTCCTGTTGCAGACTCCTCCAGGCAGGCGCTTGCAGCTCCTCTCCTGAACCTGCCCCCAAAGAAAAAGTAAGTGCTGCCTTCCCAGAGCTGCTTCCCTTGATGGACTTGCACAGTGGGGATTGCTGGTGAACCTGACCTTGTGCCACCATTCCTGTCATAGAAATGCAGACTATTATGAAAAGATCTCTGACCCCTTGGACCTTGCCACGATTGAGAAGCAGATCCTGACTGGCTACTACAAAACTGTGGAAGCTTTTGATGGGGACATGCTGAAGGTCTTCAGGAATGCAGAGGTGAGGCTCTGTCTGGCCTGAGAGCTGCTGCACTGGCAGCAGGGATGGGCCCTCCTTTAATGCTCTTAGAGTAATAACAGAAGAAATTTATTCTGGAGGAAGAGAGCTCGTGCTGATCCGTTCCTGATGAGGCCTCCATAGCAAATCATGAGCTCTGTGACTGCCTCAGTTCAGAGAGGAGGTCAAGGACACACATGAATAGCTGACCTAAAGAAACTCCTGTTCCTTTTGGAAGGGGTGCCCTGTTTCTCAGTATCAGATGTCATGGAATCACAGAATCATGGAAGGGTTTAGGCTGGAAGGGACCTTAAAGATCATCCCATTCCCCCCCCTGCCATTGGCAGGGACACCTCCCACTGGCCCAGGGTGCTCCAAGCCCTGTCCAACCTGGCCTTGGACACTTCCAGGGATCCAGGGGCAGCCACAGTTTCTCTGGGCACCCTGTGCCAGGGCCTGCCCACCCTCACAGGGAGGAATTCTTCCCATATATCCAACTTAAAGTTCCCCTCTTTCAGTCTGAAGCCATCCCCCCTTGTCCTGTCTCTCCAGTTCCTGATGAACAGTCCCTTTCCAGCTTCCCTGGAGCCCCTTCTGATCCTGAAAGGGGCTCTGAGGTCTCCACACAACCTTCTCTTCTCCAGGCTGAACATTCCCAGCCCTCCCAGCCTGGCTCCATAGGGAAGGGGCTCCAGTCCCCTGAGCAACTTCGTGGCCTCCTCTGGACTCGCTCCAACAGTTCCACGTCCTTCTCACACTGGGGGGGCCTGGAACTGGGCACAGCACTCCGGGTGGAGCCTCAGGAGAGCAGAGCAGAGGGAGAGAATCCCTTTCCTTGACCTGCTGCCCACGTTCTTTGGCTGCAGCCCAGGACACGGGTGGTTTCTGGGCTGTGAACACGTTGGAGCTTTTGGTCACCCATCACCCCAAGCCCTTCTCCAGAGCTGCTCTCAGTCCCTTCCCTGCCCACATCACATCCACGGCCCTGCTGGCCAGAGTCAGGAGGGAGATGCAGAGGCGCACCCCAGCTTTGGGGCTGCGGCTGTAGGGAAAACCCCTCCCAGGCTGCATGGCCAGGAGCTAAACGGGCCGGGACTCGGAAATAAAGCGCTTTTGGGGGTCTTTCCCCTTTGATTTCTCCAGAAATACTACGGCAGGAAGTCCCCGACGGGGCGGGACGTGTGCCGGCTGCGCAAGGCCTACTACAGCGCCCGGCACGAGGCCTCGGCCCAGATCGACGAGATCGTGGGGGAGACGGCGAGCGAGGCCGACAGCAGCGAGACCTCGGTGTGCGACAAGGACAACGGGCACGAGAAGGACGAGGACGTCATCCGCTGCATCTGCGGCCTCTACAAGGACGAGGGGCTGATGATCCAGTGTGAAAAGTGCATGGTGAGCCCGAAGGGAGCCCTGCCGTGGGGGAGCCTTCTCTGCGGCGAGCGGGGCTCTTGGCCGGCGGTTTCCGCACGCTTTGCTGGCATTAATGAACCTTCAGGCCTTCGTTTCCTCTCCGCGAGAGGAGAGTTTCTGTTCTCGCAGAGAAAATGCAGCTTGCACTGAGCAGAGGAGCTGAAACTGCCCCAGCTCCTGCCCTTGGGAGAGGGAAATTAATTTTAAAGTTGTGGGCTTTTACACTTACTGTCGTGTGGAGATCTTGTCTGTCTGCTGATGTGGTGGGAAGTAGTTCATAGAAAATCTTTAGTTTCCTGTGTCAAGCTTATTTTCTTGCTTTCCTTAATACTGTTTGAGAATATGCAGCTTGCAGCTGTAATCTGTGCCAGGACTTTCTGAGTGGGCTGTACCTGTTTCTCCAGGTCTGGCAGCACTGTGACTGCATGGGTGTGAATTCGGACGTTGAGCACTACCTGTGTGAGCAGTGTGAACCTCGAGCTGTCAACAGGGTAAAACAAGACTCTCCTTCCTTATTTCAACTAAAGCAACTCTTTAGGGGTGTTTTTTGTATTTTTATTTAGAATTTGTATCTTTTGGCACTGATGAAGCTTCCTTGACTTAGGTTCAGTTCCACGAGGGGTCAGTTTTTCTCTGCCTGTTTCCAAAAAGGGTGTCAGCCCGATTTTGGACCAATTCTGGTGGGCAGCTCAGGATTCCCTTTCTTTTTTTTCCCTGCAGGAGGTTCCCATGATCCCTCGCCCCCACTATGCCCAGCCTGGCTGTGTTTATTACATCTGCCTGCTGAGGGATGACCTGCTGCTCCGCCAAGGTACGTGCTGCCTCCGGGGCCTGCAGGGATCTCTGGCATTACCCTGTCCAAAATAGTTCAGTTTGTCACAAGCTACTCTCTCTGCGATGCTGGAGTGATAAACAGTAAGAATTCTCACAGGCTCTTGATGAAGAAATGTTAATTAGCACAGCCAGGGCTGTCGTGGCCAGGGGAGGAGGATGCTGAGCCAGCTGCTGGTAGTTAACATTTAGAAGTAAAGGCCAAGAAGGCTGTTAGAGACCTCCAGTATTTTGGTGCAGAATGGTCATTAAAACATCCAGCTCGTTGCTTGTGTGTTCCCTAAAGCCTATCTCTCTGGACTGTGCTCTGAATTCCTGAATCTGTCCGAGGCAGCTGCCACAGCCACACAGTTCAGCTCACTGATAAAAAAAACTATTATTATTTTTATTTCATCCTACAGATACACACAAGGTTAGAAAGAACCCTTTATCATTATTAGGAAACTGCTCTTTAGTGAGTGAAAACAGCTGATAAGTTTGCTAGAGGGGAATAGGAGAGCCTTCAGGAAAGTGGGGAATTAAAAAAGAGGTCAAAGAACAGCAAATTATTTATCCCATCTGCAAGATTCTGGAATTTGCATTCAGTCCTCCTCGTTGGTTGTTGCTCTGCATTGTCTGTCCTGTCCAGAGTTCAGCCTTTGGGTTCCAAATGCCTTTTTTTGCTTTTTGTGGGAGAAACTCACTTCGAGGGCTGTACCAGGCCTTGCTTTTACATTCTCTGTTGAAGTGGATGATGTTTGGTCTGGGGCTTGTGGCATCTTCCAGGTGTTCAGAGCACTAAGATCAGTTCTGTCACAACGTGTTAGATTTTCCTTGTGTGCCTCTGGCTCCGACCTTGGTGACCTTAATTAGAGAAATGCCCTTTAAAGAGGGAAATGTCCCTCTGTGGCTGAGCTCCGAGTGCCACCAGCAGGGGACAGAGGAGACCAGGCTGCTGCTGTTGGGCACCAAATGCCTCTGCAGGCACAGGGAGCAGATGAAGGAAGTTGTAGCACCAGGAGGAGCTGGAACAGAACACGCAGCTCCAGCAGGGAAAGGGGAGATCCATGGGCTTGTCGCTGGGCTTGAGTTCTCCACCCAGAGCCCTCAGGCACGACCTTTACTGTGCTGTGGGTGGATCAGGCAGCTTGGGCAGTGGGAGAAAGAGCTTTTTACTCCCTCTGGTGTCAGAAAGGCTTTGTAATTCCACGTGCTGAGGCAAAAGCGTGGCCTGCAGGCCTTCAGTCCGCGTGTGGATTTACATTTTCCTGGGAGCTGTGTATTGGGAAGAGGCTGATGTTGCCACAGAGCCTGGAAGTGCATCGAGCCCAGTGCCTGCCCAGGGGGAGCTGCACCCTGACCACCAGTTCCAAGCTTGAGAGCTGATGTTTTGGAGGAGCAAGACTGAAAATCAGCTGTGTGAGTGGTCACACTGTGCTGTGATCGAATCCCTCTTGTTCAGAGGGTCTCAGGGAGGGGCCTTCAGTCGGTGGTTGGAGAACTTGTTTCCTAATTTCTTGGCAGTTCTGCTGGAAGCTGTTGAGTGTTACAGCACTGACAGGCTTCCTCTGCAAAAATTCCCTGCTACCTAAACCCAGCAGGTGATGCAAATAAACCAGATCTGATCCATCACATCCCTTGGAGCAAGCATGGAGTTCTTCCTTGGCTAGGAATCGATAAACAGGGGTCAGGATGGATCCTGGAAAACCCACACAGCCAGAAATCCTAACACATCGTCATCCCTGATGCACCAGCAGCAGCTGCCGTGGTTTTTCCTTGGAAGCTTTGGGGTGGAGGGGCGTCAGGAGCATCTGCATAAATTGGAATTGAAATCAAGTTTCCTGATCTTTAGGGCAAGAGAGCATCTGTCTGCATCTCTCTGAATGCTCCTTTTTCAGTCAGGCACAATAGTGCTGGGGTTGCTTTCTTCTCATGGGAGAGGTGGGGAAGAAGAGTTGAAAAAAGCTCGTTTAAAGGTTTTATTTTCATTTTGCTTGGGGCCAGCAGCTCCTCTCAGCATTTTCCTTGTTTTCTAAGAGTCTTTTAAGGAACCCAACTCCCCAATTTCTTCAGAAGTTACCCTAAAAGTTGTCAAGGGAAGCTGTTTTTACCCCAGTTTTAGTTCAGGTGGGAAGAAGACACCAAGCTGTGTGGTGTGGGCAAAATGCTGGAGGGAAGGGGTGGATCCAGAGGGACCTGGACAGGTGGGGCCATGTGAACCTCATGGATGTCAGCAAAGCCAAGTGCAAGGTCCTCACCTGGGTCAGGGCAGTCCCAGGCTCAGCTGCAGGTTGGGTGGGGAAGGGACTGAGAGCAGCCCTGGAGAAGGGCTTGGGGTGATGGGTGACCAAAAGCTCCAACGTGTTCACAGCCCAGAAACCACCCGTGTCCTGGGCTGCAGCCAAAGAACGTGGGCAGCAGGTCAAGGAAAGGGATTCTCTCCCTCTGCTCTGCTCTCCTGAGGCTCCACCTGGAGTGCTGTGCCCAGTTCCAGGCCCCCCCAGTGTGAGAAGGACGTGGAACTGCTGGAGCGAGTCCAGAGGAGGCCATGAAATTGCTCAGGGGACTGGAGCCCCTTCCCTATGGAGCCAGGCTGGGAGGGCTGGGAATGTTCAGCCTGGAGAAGAGAAGGTTGTGTGGAGACCTCAGAGCCCCTTTGCAGGATCAGAAGGGGCTCCAGGGAAGCTGGAGAGTTCATCAGGAACTGGAGAGACAGGACAAGGGGGGATGGCTTCAGACTGACAGAGGGAAATTTAGGTTGCATATTATGGGAGAAATTCCTGCCTATGAGGAGTCCTTAGGAGCACTATTTAAACTTAGGCAAGATGGATAAATGAGATTATATTAATGAAAACAGAATTACTTGTGCTTCACTTTAATGCTGGATCTGGTTATGGCAAAACGAGGGTGTTGATGATCCTGGGGCCACGTTGTCCTCAGTGGTTCCCTGGCATTTCTTTCCCAAGCTGTGAAACCTGCTGGTTAATAACAGCAATATCCGTGGAAGGCAAACAGCCTTAACTGCACATATGCCAAAACAAAGGAAAAAAATAGGGAAAAAAACCCCAGGAGTCATTGGAATTTAATGGAAACACGAACTAAAAATGAGTCAAAAAAGGCAAAGGGAGTACCAGAAATCGTTATGCACACAATAGCAGAGTGGCTGTGCCTTCCTCTGACCTCCTGGGGCGTCTGTCCCCTGCCTGCCCTGTGCTGCTCTGACATCCCGTTGCCCAGAGGATCTCACTACCTGTAAAAACAGGGATAACAAGGATAATCCGATCCGGATCATCTTTTCTGTGAACAGAGTCTGCCCAGGTGATTTGGAGGGTGAATGCTGAAGGTCTGTGAAATGTGGCACAGGAAGGTGCAACGATGCAGAAATTAGGGAACAAACAGGAGTTAGCTGGCAGCAGTTAAATTCTAGGAAGATTTTGTTACGAAAGCATAACCAGACTGTGGCAAGCACTGCCACAGGAAGGTGGAAAGGTCAGAGTATAGATGGTTCCAAAAAAGATTAGACCAATTCTTGGAGGAAGGATTAATCCCCAAAGGCCCAGCTGTAGCCTTTGGCTCTGAAAGTCCATGAACAGCAGAAAGGCAGCTGGGCAGGGACAGCATGGGGAGGTTTTTCCTTGGCTCGCCTGTTCCTGTGCTTTCTCCTCCTGAGCAGCTGCTGCTGCCCGTTTCTCCAGCCAGAACATTCTGCTGTGTGACCTCTGGTCCTGCCCAGGGGAGGTTTTGTGGCTTGGGACCTCCCAGGTTTTGGTCATTTTTAGGTAAATAACAGAAGAGGTGGAATCTCTTCCCAGCCCTGGAAGTGCTTAAGGCCAGGTGGGGTGGAGCTCTGAGCAGCTTGGTCTGGTGGAAGATACCCCTGCCCGTGGCAGGCTTTGGTTCTGGATGGTCTTTAAGATCCTTTTCAACCCAGGAGGTCGTTCTGGGATTTCAGAGGTCAGAGCAGAGAAATTGTGTGAATTCACTCTTGGGACAAAATCAACACATTTAAGTTCAGGGGTTGCCCTTGGGAAATACTTTTTCATTGCCAGCAGTGCCAGTTTGTTCAGTCCTTTTTGCATTGTCTTTACCTTTCCTGAGCTCATTGGAATTCTGCTGGAATAACCAAAGGCTTGGGGCTTCTCAGCCCAGGATTTATTTTCTTAACAGTAATCCTCTGTCTGAGTAGCTTCTCTCTAAGGTTTATTCTTTACACATTGCAGCCGTCACTAATTCCTCCACCTTTTCCTAATCACGACCGCCTTTGTTACATATCCTGTGGTCTGTCAGGATTTTGATTCCTTCCAGGTTGGTGTTTTCAGTCTGGGCATGGAAGGTTATGGGTCGTTTTTCTGTCAAGCTGCTGTGTAAAACATCTGAGTGGCCTCTGTTCCCTTGGCGGGTTCTGCGGTGGGTTCCTGTCGTTCCTCACACTCCAGCGTTAGGTGCCTCCGTTGTGTTAGTCCCAGTGATGATTTACTCTGGCTCTGTGTGCTGGGCTCAGGCCAGGCTCTTCACAGGTGTGTCTTTTGTGCCCCTGGCCAGGTGACTGTGTCTACCTGATGAGAGACAGCCGCAGGACCCCCGACGGGCACCCGGTGCGGCAGTCGTACCGGCTGCTGTCCCACATCAACAGGGACAAGCTCGACATCTTCCGCATCGAGAAACTCTGGAAAAACGAGAAGTATGTGCACGTGGATTTCGTGGAAGTCTCGTCTTAGGAATGCAGGAAGGAGCACGGTCCAGGTGCAGAGGTTGGGGAATTCCCAGCCGGAGCTCGTGCTCCACAGCTGCACACTGGAAACACCTGGGGTTGGAGGTTTGAGCGAAGGATCAGGGATGGAAATCGATGGATTTCCTCAGTGTGGGAACAGATCCTGGGTATGCAGTGACAGCTGTGAGGTGGTCAGTGCTGTGCCCTGGCCGGTCACAGTCTGCTGTGCCCATGGAAGGCTCCCTGGGAGTGTTTGCCCTCACTGCAGGCGAGCAGTGGAACGTGGGACACGTGCGTGACTCCGCTGTTCATCACAGCCCAGTGCAAGAGAGGGGACTCAGAACGAAGCAGGGGGCATCAAGTGAGGGGTGCCGTGGTCTGATTCGTGTTTCTGTCCCCTCTGCACCCTCAGAGAGGAGCGCTTCGCCTTTGGCCACCACTATTTCCGTCCGCACGAAACGCATCATTCCCCGTCTCGGAAGTTCTACCACAACGAGCTGTTCCGGGTGCCCCTGTACGAAATCATCCCCTTGGAGGCCGTGGTGGGGACGTGCTGCGTGCTTGACCTGTACACCTACTGCAAAGGTGAGAGGTGAACGCATTCCTGAACACTTGGGCAGTGGGCTGTGGTGGTTTAGCCCCCGCCGAAAGCTCAGCACCACCCAGCCACTCCCCACGGGATGGGGAGGGAACTGGAACAAGGTAAAACCCAGGGGTTGGGATAAAAACAGTTTCATGGTTGAAATAAATTTAAATATTGTAATAATAATGATAGCAGTAGTAGTGATGGAAAGGGAGATTGCAGGAAGAGAGGTGACCGATATCTGAAGGGGCTACAGGGAAGGTGGAGAGGGGCTCTTAATCATGAGCTGGAGAGACAGGACAAGAGGGAATGGTTTTAAACTGAAAAGAGGGAGATTTAGATTGGATTCATGGAGGAAATTCTTCCCTGGGAGGGTGGGGAGGCCCTGGCACAGGGTGCCCCTGGATCCCTGGAAGTGTCCAAGGCCAGGATGGACAGGGCTTGGAGCACCCTGGGATAGTGGAAGGTGTCCCTGCCCTGGCAGGGGTGGCATGAGAGGAGATTTAAGGTCCCTTCCAACCCAAATCCCTCCATGATCCTGTGAATAAACCCCAGGAAGCACAAGTGATGCCCAGTGCAGTCCCTGCCCACCCAATGCCCAGCCCATCCCCAGCACCCATCGGGGGATCCCAGCCGTCCCCCACTGGGCCGGGCACTCCGTGGTGTGGAATGTCCTGTGGCCAGCTGGGGTCAGCTGTCCTGGCCCTGCTGGCAGAGCGGGGGACACTGGGGAGTCCTGGGCTGAGGGTGAGCACTGCTGGGCACCAACCAGCCATTGGGGTGTGACCAGCATCATCCTCACCCTGGCACAGCTGAGCCAGGTGCTGGGACAAATTCACTCTCTCCTGGAACCGAGGACATGCCCTGGAGTAGTTCCTGCTGTCCAAAGGCCGTGGGGGATGTTTGCATATTTCGGAGCTGAGGACACTCAGTGGCTTTGCCCTGGGACACAGGTCCCTGTTCTAAGAGGGACAGCAGTGGGCAGGGAAGAGAAAATGATGTCAGTTGATAATTGTGTCTGTGAAAGTCTGGGAAATGTTTGATCAGAGTGTGCGGGTTCTCCCCTCAGAGTGACCCAACCCTGCTGGGGTTCTGAACGAGAGAGCAAACAGGGACGCTGTGACAGCCCCTGCCTCTGTGATAAACCACGTGTTTCCCCCTCAATCCCTGACTGTTTTTTCCTGTGTGCCTTGTTGTGATCCCAGGGAGGCCGAAGGGTGTGAAGGAGCAGGATGTTTATATCTGTGATTACCGCCTGGATAAATCAGCTCACCTCTTCTACAAGATCCACCGGAACCGCTACCCCGTGTGCACCAAGCCCTACGCCTTCGACCACTTCCCCAAGAAACTCACGCCCAAGAGGGACTTCTCAGTAAGTGGGTTTGCTCTCAGCTTCCTCACCTGCTTTTAGGAGACTGGGTGGAGTTTTGGAAAGCCCCTGACTGCTGATGGATGAAGCTTGGTCAGCCAGAGGGAGCTGATCCTTTAGGGGGGGTCGGGCTCTGCTCCCAGGGAACAGGAACGGCCTCAGGCTGGGCCAGGGGAGGCTCAGGTTGGACACCAGCAGGAATTTCCTCATGGAAAGGGTGGTCAGGCATTGAAAGGGGCTGCCCAGGGAGGTTTGGAGTGCCCATCCCTGGAGGTGCCCAAGGAAGGGCTGGAGGTGGCACTCAGGGCTCTGGGCTGAGGACAAGGTGGGGATCGGGCACAGCTTGGACTTGATGGGCTGGGAGGGCTTTTCCAACCTCAGTGATTCCATGATTCTGTGAGTGTGCACAGTCTGGGGGAAAGCTGGCTCGAAAGCAAGCTTGGAAAGAGACCTGGGTGGAACAGAAGCTGCAGTTGAGAGCAAAGAGGTGCTGAAGGGGTGGTGGTGGTGAGCTCAGAGCGGGTCTCAGAGCAGCACAGAGGTGGCAGATCTGCAAACCTTCTGCAAGTGAGCTCTGTTCTTCCTGGAGCAGAGGTTTTTGTAGTGGCTTTGGAGAAGGTTCCAGACTCGTGCTGGGCAGAAAGCAAAGATGGTTTTTATCAGGATGGTCTGTGGCTTGAAATTTATTTAGAAGATGTGAAGAATCAGACAAGTCTGGCTCTAATTTATCTTATTACGTGATTGTGCCTCCTCCTGTGAAGTCTGAGGTGCACCAGCATTTCCAGAGTGTCCTGCATTGGTACTTCCAGAGTATTTGACAGACCAGCACTTCCTCCCACTGTGAATTTGATTTGGTATTAACCATAATCTTCATTGTTATTGCAGCCTCATTACGTGCCAGACAACTACAAGAGAAACGGAGGCAGGTGAGTCTCCCCCTCCCAGACTGCTGAGAGGAGATGAAATAATTCTGTTTGTTTGTTGTGCCCACCCTCCTCCTGCCCCTTTCCCCTGGCTGCTGTGGGAATAAGAAGTTTAAATTATTTAAAGCTCTCTAAACTTTCAGAGAGATAAAAGGGAACGAGTGAGGAGGGATAGGCAGCCTTAGTAACACACATCAGGGAAAGAAAGGAGCTGTTTGAAAGTCAGAAAAAAGCAGCTGAACGAGGAGGTGCCCAGAGCAGGAGCCTGCAGCCTTCCCAGATGGAGGAACCCAGTGTCTGTGGGGCAGTCGGAGCCCAGGTCTGGTAGGGACTGCAAGAACATCCATCAAGGGCTTTGACTGTTGCAGAAAAGCCCCACTGAGGGCCGGGCCAGAGAGTTTTGGAGATAAAATCTTCTGCAGCTGAAAATGGAGAGACATTTGTTTTTCAAAGCTGCGTTAGGTGTGGTGCAGATAGAGTTAGAGCACGTGGGGGGTGTGAGTGCAGGGACTGGGGGAAGAAACTGAGCTCCAGAGAGCCCCTGCCCATGGATGAGTCCTGGACTCGCTGGGAATTGTCCTTCCAGGTGAGTGGCTGAAAAACTGCTGCTTAAACCCCTCTTCTCCTGCCAGGTCATCCTGGAAATCCGATCGCTCGAAACCACAGATCAAAGACTTAAACCAAGAGGAAGATTCCCTGCCCCTCATGGAGGAGGTGCTGGGGGCCCCAGAGCAGGCTCCAGGGGAGCTGCCCAGCCCCGAGGAGCCCGACAAGGAGCCCGTGCCCAGCGAGAGCTGCGAGAGCGAGAAGAAGGGGGACGAGAGCCCCTCGGACACGAGGCCGCTCTGCAGCCCCGAGGAGCGGCGGCACCTCCAGAGGGAGAGGCTGAACCAGATCCTGCTCAACCTCCTCGAGAAAATCCCAGGGAAAAACGGTGAGATTTCCAGCTCTGGTTGCACAGCCCCAGCTCTCCTGCGGGCCTGGGGTCACTTTGCTGAGCTGTGTTGATAAAATGAGTGGTTTTGTCTGAATTTGCTGCCAGTGGGCATTAGGAAAGTCAGTTTTCTCTGGAGCCATGTTTTCCTTTGCAACAGAAATCCACTAAATCCCAGAGAAATTTCTTACAACTTCAGCACTATGTTTTTCACAGTATTTTTAATAACCACAGAAACTTTCTGTGGACGAATTCCCCCCAGTCATTCCATGCCTCCAACTGAGAAACCTAACAGACATGCCAAGAAAGACTGAGGAGAATTTGGAAAGTCTCTTTTGACCTTTTGTGAGCTTTCCTTGGGTTCTGAGCACCTGCTGTAGGTGTCGTGTGAGCCGTGGGATAAGGGGGCAGGGGTTCCACTGGTGAGGTGTGTCCCTGCTTTTAATTGTAACCCCGGGGTGAGCCCTGTCCAGTCCCTTCCAAATCCTGGCAATGCCAGGCAGTCCCGGACTGATGCACAGTTTGGGTTGGGAGGATCTTTGGAGGTTGTCTGGTCCAGCCGTGGCTCAGGGCTTGGGTCACTCAGCACCTTGTCCGGGGATGTTTTGGATATCACCGTGGAGGGAAACATCCTTGGAAGAACCAGGAATGAGGAAACAGTTTTGTGTTCAAGGAGGGGCAGGACAGGGCACTCAGTGCTCTGTTCTGGGATCGCTCACGGGTTGGGCTCGATGATCCTGGAGGTCTTTCCCCACCCCAGTGATTCTGTACCGACTGAAATCCCCTTCTGCCCCTGTGCTCTGTTGCAGCCATCGATGTCACCTACCTGCTGGAGGAGGGGTCGGGACGGAAGCTGCGGCGCCGCACTCTGACCATCCCCGAGAGCAGCTTCAGGAAGTGACCCGGGAGGGGCAGCCGAGCTCTGGGGTCTGTCACTGGGGCTGGGGGCCAGAGCCCAGCCCGGGGAAGGAGGGCAGCAGCAAACTGACAAAACTACAAACAGTAGCACCTGGGGGGCCGGGCCGGCGCGGCGCCCACCCTGCTCTGCAGTGCTCTTGGTGTGTGTGTTGGTGGGCGTGCCTTGTATTGATGTTAGGTACTGAGGAAACCTCGTGGTTATTGTCCAGGATGGTCAAATTTAATTTATTTTTGCTTGATATTCCCACTCAGAGGAAGAAAAAAAAAAAAATTTAAAAAAAAAAAAATAATAATGGGGAGGGCAGAAGAAAAGGACTGAGTTACTCTGAGGAGGATGTTCCCCGTGTCACTGACACCCTGGGGTTGTACCAGCCGCCGTCAGCACCGCCGTGGCCCACGCCAGGGAAGGGAATCCGGGAATGCAGAGGGGAGAGGAAAGGCCCAAAGGCTGCCCCAAAGCCGTGGCCTCTGATTTGCACAAGTTCCAAGAAGAGAGAAACGTCCCCGGACGAGCGCCGGGTCGGCCCGTGCACGTGTCCCTGTGGTCTGTGCCAAGGAGAAGCTTCCAGAGGCCCTTGGAGCGGGGCAGGAGCGCTGGGATGAGGCACTTGCTGTGCGGGGGGAGGGGGCGGGGTGTGAGTTTTTTTCACTTTTTTTCTGCAGAGAAATTTTATAAAAGCGAAGTCAGCTCCTGACGCCACCATTGCTGTTGGTTTTTTTGATAAGCTGTGGTTCTCGTGTGTCTCGTGTGTTGTGCAAATAAAAAAACCTGTTAAAAAGAAAAAAAGGAAAAAAAAAAAAAAACCAAAAAAACAAAATAAANATAAGAAATCCAGTTTTTAATGTGCCAAGTTGTATATATCTGCTGCGTGGATGTAAAGCAATACCGTAGTTACATGTTCCTTTTTATGGACCAAGCTCGTCCTAATGTACATTCTTGTTATTATTATAATTATTTTACTCTTAGTGGAACATGACTCATTCCATTAACTTTTATGTGTTGATTTAAAAAGAGAAAACAAAACAAAACAAAAAAAAACCACAAAAAAAAAAAAGAAAGGAAAAAAACCCTTTGAGAAAAAAAAATATTTTATTAAAAAAAAAAAAAGAAATAAGAAAATAGTTTGGAATATTTTCTTACTGTAGAAAAGCACTGTACAGTACCAGGAACCCTGAGTATAAAATACTCGTGCGTGTAGTAGGAATATCGCATGTCCAAACCCTCGAGTTGTCTCATTTAGTTTCAAACAGAAATCATTGTCTCAAATGGTGTTAAACACTAAAAAGTTTTTAAAAAAAAAAAAAATAAAGTGCGTACAGAAGCGAGACACTAGCTCTGTCATTTTATCTTTCTTTTGTTGAAAGACTAAAACAAAATGTTTTTTAGACAATCAAATGTTAGGTAAGTGCAAAGAATTGTTTTTTCTTACTGGTGTAGAAATTAATGACTTTTTTTATTTTTTGGTTATTTTATAATACTGAGCAGACCCGTGTGTCCCCAGGATCGCCGCCGGAGCCAGGAAGCACTACGTTACTGCAAATAGAGCTGAACCTTAGTCTGCATGGGTGTAGGCTGTGTGATTGCTGAAAATAAATGCTGCTAATATATTTCCTTTTTACAAAGCATATCTAAATAGATCATTGTTTTGATGTTAATCTTTGTAAATTATGTATTACCAATTTTAACATTGGATGTAATTGCATAAAAAGCCTGCATCTCAATCCTGAGAGTCTAGTATTAAATGGAAAATCTTTTCCTATGGCTGGCTCGGGGGGTTTTCTTTGCTGAGCTGGGTG